>CM053791.1:442058035-442183035 GCA_028749045.1 Cupressus sempervirens
GTCTTGTTTGTTTTGTAAAAAGAAATTTTGAAAAAATTGCATAGAACAACTTTATACCTTTTTGCATTATGATCTTGTTTGACCATTATATTTTTTCCAATCCTTTTAGCTACTTCCAGTTTAACTTTGGCAGTGGTTGCATCATTTTTTTGCATATTGTTTACTTCCATTCTACCCTACACATTGGAAAACCATGATTGAATAGCTATAGTTTTATCCTCAATAAAATACATCAAGACAATAATTTCTTGGGAATTGTATTTTTCTATGACTTAATATTGTGGTTCTTAGATAGTAGATTTGTAGATGTTTGACACAATCACAATTGATTTGCATGTTTCTTTTGAATGCATTATTGTTTACAGTAGGTTGCTTACAAATGTTGGATGGATTATTAGTAAACGTGAAAAGTGGTCAGTCCAATATTCTTCTGATTTGAAAATTTTGCATATGTTTGAGGTAAGGTTAGACCATATATGGTCAATAAGTGGACGATCAATACTATGTGTAGTGTTTAGTAGGAATTTGAGGTTATGATTATACATATAGGATGTCAAAGATCTGCTTCTATTGTTTGTTGTTTGCATATTGATGTTGAAATCTCCTACTATGTACAATATCTTATTTGATTCTTTGTTTTTTACTACATTTTGTAGAGCTCTTTCTATCTCCTCTAAGTAAGTGTGCGGTCTTGCATAAATATTCATTATATTTATTACTTTGTTTTCTATTGCTATCTTCACTATTAAGGTTTCAACATTGGTGGAGATGTGGTGGTCAATTTTGGTACTAGATATGGTTTTCTTTGTTAAAGTAATTAAACTGTGGATGCCAGTAATTGAAAATTGGTTATACAAGTTGCTGTAAAGGACTAGTTCTTTATCTTTTGTGTTAAGTTCTTGCAAGCAAATAATATATGAAGGTATTATATGGTAGTCATTGGTTAGGTCATATATATGTGGATGGTATCCATGAGTGTTTATTGTGCACAAAAGTGTGATGAGGATGTTAAACATATTCTATTGCAATCAACCTTCCATGATGAAGTTGTTTTTAGTCATTCCATTTCTATAATAATGTTCTTCTTCACTTTAATTTTTTTTTGCGTTAGAGGCTTCACCAGGTATAGGTTTTCTATTGTTTGTGTTTGTAAGAGGGTTTTATATGCTAGACCATGTTGTTTTACTCCCATTAGATCAAAAGCAAGTGCTTCCATTGTAAGTCCTTGGGATCGATGAATGGTACGTGCACAAGCGAGTTGTATGGGGAATTGTTTTCATATGGCTAGGTTTTTATTTGACATAATTTGTAGTATTGGTCTTGCAATACACAATATGGGTACCCATTCTTTTTGGATTTCATCGGTGTAGTATATCATATACCTAATTCATTGTTGTCGCCCAATGTTTACATCATTAAACTTGATCTAGACAATGTCATTATTGTTTTTTTTGCTGGATAATTTGAAGATACCATCTGAACCTCTCACAATACCATCTTCAGTGTTATAGTTACTTGTGTATATTTCTAATAAGACCCCTAACTTGATGTGTATTTCATTTGGAAGTGACATTGTATGGCTATAAAGGCGTATGGCATGGGATTGTTCTTCAATTTCATCAATAGCTTTCAATGTGATTTTATGACCAGGCATGTCTGAGAGAATTTTATTCTTATGTGCATCTACATCTGCTCTACGAAAAAAGAGATATGGAAGTGTAGGGTCAACTGGTATTGCTTTCAGACAGTGATCATTAAGATATTCTATGTCTTCTATTGTTTTACTGCCTGTATGGATTCTATTCAAAATAAAAATAAATGTTTCATCTTTCTATCTTATTGTTGTTGTCAAAGAGTAGCACTTTATATTGTCTCTCCAAAAAGTGTAAGGTAGTAGTTCTTTACTAGTTGGTTTGCTTTCAAAAACATTGGAATCTAAAATGGGCAATGCTTGGTATAGATCACCATAGAAGATTGTGTGCAAACCTCCAAAATAACATGTTGGTTTTTGCATGATATCACATAGGTGTAAGTCAATATATCTTAAGAAGCCAGACCCTACTAAGGATATCTCGTCGACGAGAAGGACACATAGTTGGCAATAATGTTTACATATCTTGTCAAGAGCCTCGCTACTTAATGGGATGAATTCTGACTTGTTGAAGGGAATGTGCAATGTGGAGTGTATTGTAACGCTGCCAATATTATATGTTGCCTTCCCTATGTATGCAACTATCAACCCCTTTGGTTTTCCAAGATCATTGTTGATGTTATTACTATATAAACAAATGAGTGTGTGGTAAATAGCCTTTGTTGGAAATGTTTTGCCTGTACCAGCTCCACCTGTTAGGAATAGGTGTATTGAGGTCTCTATATTTTGTTCTCTTCTTACTAGAATATCTTTCACTATCATTTGTTGTTAAGTGTTAAGCACCCGACGTATTTTGAAATACTTATTGTTATCTATTATCTCAGGGTGTTTGCCTATTTCGAAACTAATATGCAGTGGATGACCTATTTTGTTCTTTGAGAATCTTGGAATGTCTTTTACAATGTCGTAATCTTCATGGATTGCATTGATTTTGTTTTGTGGATTTGATTCTTCATCACTCCAATATCTACCATCTACTTCATTCTCCTCTTTGTCAATGTCTCCCCATTTCGTATTGACATTGTAGCAAAATTTTGCACGATTTATTTTCATGGTCTCCTCATGGCAGTCATATGCAAATTGTCAAGTTTGAAAGTTATCTAGGAGTGTGTCAACATTTATAATAAATGAGACACATATGAGAAGTTGTTCTCTATAGTAGTTATTTGGATCAGTATGCTTTTGGTAATTTATGTAACGTATTGTGTTTGGTTTGGTTTACTTACTAAGTAGATGCATTCTTTTGTGATATTGTGAGATGAATTCAACCAAGCATAAGCATATACGATTTAGAGTTTTTGAACGTTAAACAGAATAATCTATAACTGATTTTGCCATCACATTTTCAGAATCATCTGCCTTATTGTTCAATTGTTTTACAAATTTTAGCATAAAGACTTGCTCCTCATCAACTCTCTTATCAATAAATGTACACTTTTGTGAACTTTGATTGAGTGGCATTGAGAGCACTAGATGCACTGCTTGTTGTGCTGACATTTGTTGTAAGTTTAGTAAAGCATTTCCATGTTTTCTTATCATGTAAACTGCATCTATATTATTTTATTGATGGTCATTTCTTATTTTTTTAAATGTATTTGTCATTGATTTGTCAACTTTTTCCATATATGAACTACAATACATAGCTGCAGCATATGCATTAAGTACAAATTGTGTAATTGTATTTGCTTTCCATAATGTAGGCATTGCCTTTGCAAAACTATTATTCCAAATTTTACAAGGTCTTCTTTTGAGAAATAGAGTAGGCTTGTCTAACATAGATCTTATTCAGTCAATGTATTCAAAGTTTGTTAACTATAGTTTTTTGACAAACATGTCATATGTCCATGAACTATAATAGTTCTCTTTTTCCAAGTTTGACGAAACATATTTTGCTTGTATTAACAATGATTCTAGTTTGTCCATTATAGGATCTAGTATCATTGTTTCTGGAAACAGAGGTATTGGGAAGTTGTATTGACATTTCCTTTTTGATGTCTTCTTACATCGTTTTGTGTGATGATGCTTGTGTAATTTTTCTATAGAAGGCTCTAAGTTGTCCACACAATAGGTTATGTAGTTGTCAACAAATTTCACTATTTCTTTGTTCTTCTCTCTGCCAAAAATTGGGGCATTTTCAACTGAAATCAACATATGGTCATTTTCATTTCCCCTATTTTGAAATTTAGTGACTAAGAAGAAGTCATTTATTTTGCCAAAATACAAGTGATCGGTGAAAATTAATTTCTACATTTTTCGTACTCTATGTTGACAGTATTGTGCACATGTGATAGGGTCTTTACAAACAAGGGCATCTATGTCACAATTTGTGTAAGCATTTGCTTTACTATTGTCTGTTTTGTTGTTGGTTTTTTTGTAGAATTTAAGTAGAGTGTTTTTTAATGGTTCCTAGTTTTGCTCTACACTTATAAAAGTGAAGAAAAATGTGGGAGGACCTTATTGTCATATCATAGCAAAAATATTTTTCTTTAGCATTTGGGAATAGTCTGGAGATATTCTAATTCTCTTGAAATCTTCGTAGCCAATGTCTAATTTTAAAATCTTTTCCAAGTTAGGTTTGTTTTGTACATCTTTGGCAACTAGTTTCCTACCTTTCAATTGACCTTTTTTGATTCTCGCCCACATTGTTGATAGGATTTGGTGGATCAGTATTCTAATTGTTTTGAAAAATAGGTTTGTCATGTGTAGTGCAAATTCATGACTTGAGTTTAGAAGCTCCCATTATGCAACTCTTTGATAACTTAATTTTTCAAAGGTATGACTACTTTGGGGCTCTCCAAAGAATAAGGTTGGAAAATTCATTTCTTTGAAATTTTTATCTTTGAAAATTCCTACTGGATAAAACTTTTATGCAGGTGCTAAATTAATGATTTTGTCACTCATGTTGTGTATGCTTCTAGCATCTATAAATCCATGTTTCAATGTGTCTGTCTGGTTCTCATTGTCTCTATCACTATGTGAGTCACTATCACTCGAAGTACTATTACTCGTTGATTCAGGTTCTTGTTCTAACTCATGTAATTGTAACCATGATTCATTTAATGTTACATTTTCTGCTTTATACAATGATGTTTGTGTCAATTCATGCAATGCTTGCATTATGATATATGGTCGTACCATTCCTTTTTGAAAAGCATTCTTATATTCTAGATGTCTCTTTAGAGAAACTACAACAGTTGAAGTGCTATCTATTGTTTGGGGAAGAGCCTTTTGGACAATGTTCATCTTTGCAGGGATATTTATTATAGACCCAGTTAGGCCCATCTGAGGTCTTTTGTTTCCTAGTTCCCATATTTGTGCAAAGGCAATTCTCAAGGATATAAGCCTTTCCTCTAGTTGAGTTAGCATTCTTACATGTTGCAAAGGTCTATTTCTAGAAATGTTTTGAGGGGTTGCAAATTTTGAGAGAGTAGATTGTTTTAGAGCTTTATAACATATTTTGCATATGTTGGGCTCAAGATTGTATATACATCTTTCATTGTTGTTTTTGGATATCTCGTATCTTTCTTGAATTACAAAGTCTCACAAACTTGACAAGAATGTTCTAGTGTGTCCTGTATTGCAAGTTCATATCTTACTATTGTTGTCATTTGTGTTTGTCTTCTTTTTCTCTTTTTCTTTTCAGTTTTTTGGTCTTCTTGATGTGTGTTGACATTTCCTTTGTATTCATAATTAATAAAGGCAGTTTTACTTGATTGTACTTGTATTTGTTACACGATATTGCTTCTTTTCAAATGTATTTTTTGATCAGCCTCAAACTTTTCACGCAACTTACTTGAGAACTATTCAAGGCATTGTCTTTATTGTTATGTAAACACGTTCTCGTAATTCTTCTTGTTTATGTAGTGGATTTTTTATGCCATGTTTATTTTCCCTTATTATTTTTTTCGATCCATGCAGTTTTAGAGTATGGTGAATGTGTTCCAACCTTTGCATTTCAATCAGAGGTTCAAAATGTCTATTTGTAGGATTCAAATCATGAAAGAGCAAACAATATCGAGTTCAACTCAAAGTTTGATTAAAGTCAAGGTATTTCTTGCCCGTAGTCAATGAGAAAACAAAAATACAAATATTTAACCACTTTGACATACAGTGTATAAAAAATATGTCTCTGCATAAACTATTTTCATTTCTTGTGCTTTTTTCTTGTATAAGGAGACACATTCTCCTCAAATAAGTGTTCAGATCATTAACATTATCTAGTTCTTCTATACTAAGAGGATGCAATTCATGTCTATATGCAATAAGTGCTTTTGGATCTTGTTTTTCAAGACAATTGCAAAAGTAATCTATTGTCCCATTTTGCAGTTGACTATAAGTTTTGGTGAAATCAAGTATAAATAAAAGAGAGTCAAATAAGCAATCACCAACATTGTATTTGAACTCTTACAATCTAGACAGTCCTTGTTTTGTGAGCTCTTCGTCAATGTTGCAAGGTTATTTTTGGTATTGCATCTTGAGACTTACAACATCTACTAATTCACCGTTTTTAGTAAAATACCATGTCTTCTTTATTTTATGTCTCTCCTGTGATTTCCTATACGCCAACCACAATTTTTTCAAAATTAGTATACTATGCTTCCAAGTTTAAGGCTTTTGAGTATTGTTCACTACTCTATTTTTTTTCAATATACACCCTTATATTTTTAATTAGTATATATTACTATTGTCTCAATATTGTCACTACTTTAACCAAATTAGTTACATTGTTAAAATTGTCTTAATGTAATTGTTTAAAGTAAAAAACAAATTACATCTCCATATTAAGACAAATGAAAAAAATAGAAGATTGAAGACAAAAATAGGATCATTAAATATCATAGACATGAAAATGTAATCATTGCATTTCCATATTGTTAAGGTGATTATATTCATATTATAATTCAATTTGAAGATGTTGGCTAGTACATTTCTTATAGATTATGATATATCGTATTTTTAAATGTTAAATGTCTACTGCAACTATAGAAATATGGAACCTAAATATAAATATGGTTTCTCTAGAAATTACTATTCAAACTGAGAAAATTTGCAATGGCATTAATGGAAATGTAGAAGATAATATTTTTAAAACTTCAATAAACTTGCTTACTCTTTAAACTATTTTTTCTATACAATTCTAAATTTATTATGTCTGAGGTTAATTGTATATGTTTAGAGGTCGAGGAAATGGAAAACTTAGAAAAAGAAGAGAAAATAAAATTAAATGATAACAAAATTGACGGAGCAAAGGAAGTAGAACTAGCGAAGGAAGATGTAGAAGCACTCGGTTTAGGAGTCACTATCCTTAGTAAGGAAGGATTGGATTGCACCAAAGTTTAAAAGAAGAGAAGATAGAAATCTCTTCGAGAGTTATGCAAGAAATATGGGACTACCACAGTGCAAGCGAAATTAACCAATATTCTCAATGTTGGGAAGGGAAAGGTCCTTCCCACGATGTCATGAATCTCCATTTTAGGGGCTTGAATGCTCCTATCAAGCAACAACTTTTTAAGCAGTGAATATCAAATATTAAAGTGGATAAAATTCTTCTTTAGGAAAAAAAAACTTAGCAGTGAGGAAATGAGTATGTTTACAACTTCAAATGTTGTCCAATGATTTCAAATATAAGAAGTACTAAAATGTTAGAGGACATATCACTTCTTCCTTGTACTTTTTTGTATTTTGAGTCCTTAGATTTGAGAGTTTCCACAAATTTTTTGATCAAATTTGAATGTCGAACATTGGAATTGTATGTTAGTATTGACTTTTTGGTGAGAATTTTATGAATGATTAGACTATATGCTTCATATATGGGTTCTTTTTTATATTTTGTTGTGGATTTTGGGTGTCTTTGGTGTTTGATGGTTCATGTTGAGGATAACCATATTGTGGCAAACAATTGGGTTCATACAAGTTGGATAATTTTGTTGGACATTGTAAATGTTGACTATGCCAACATGGATAGTGATTCATATTTGTAGATGTCAATAGACATTGTGCCTTAGGTACTAGTATACTGTCAAAAGGGATATCATCAAGGGATCATGAATGCAAAAAGTTTCCTTGAGGGATATCATTCAAATCTCCATAAACAGGGCTTTGCATTTATTTTGAATTATGCTTCCTTTGACTAAGCCAACTTTTTATTGTCAATAGTTGACTACTAGGAATTGATTCACTATTTTTTCACAACAATTCTCTATGACAATCTATAGACTCTATTACACCTTTCATGGAGGGAGTTATTTTTCTATATGCATTTGCAGTTTGTTTTGGAGTTTGAAATTTTTGAAATCATTGTTGTTGTTTAGTCTTTGGGTCTGTTATCTCTGTAGCATAGTGACCCCAAGGTCGTCTCCTCACACCCTTGTACTTTATGCACTTGAAACACTTCCCTCTTTCGCAAGAGGTATGTTTAATTTTTAAAAAATTTGATGTCTCTTCATTCTCTAAATCAACAATTGGTATTGGTGTCAAACTAGTCATGGTTGTGTGAGGCCCCTCCTTGTATGTAATTATCTTTACGAAGGCTTTGTTAAAATTGCTATAGGAGATTGAAATGGATAAGATGTAATGTTTTATGTTGTGAATGCCTTAATGAGATTGAGATCAGTTAATTCATCCATGTTTTGAATGCTTAGTGATTCGAGAACTACTACACCACCTCGACTGTTAAAACATTAATTTTTACTAATGATGGTATGAAGTGTTTTCACCTAATAATGAGGATGTTGATTTTGATACCCTGATGATTAAGTTACATGCAATTTAGATGGTACCGTATGCCCTATTGGTGATGTTATGATGTTTAAGTATATGCATGCCTAACGATGATTATACTTGTGCTTAATCTAAATTAAGGAATAAGTTATGTTAAATTGATTATGTGTTTGTTGATGATTAAATGAGAGTGGAAATGAATTAAACAATAGATTATTAGAAAGATGGATGTTTTAAATTTACATGATTTTCCTAATACATAATTTACATATATGCATGTGATTTCTTGAACTACTGATGTGTGCAATTAGTGTGCAGTATATTTAATCGAGAAATCTAATGGAAAGACGAGACTGAACCCCTTTGCTATTTGTACTAATTTGCATTGTCTTTCTTTGGAGGTTGTTATATAGTCTTAAAATTCTTCTAGCTTTTGTTGGTTTCTATTAAGTCTTTAAGGCCTAAAAACATTAAATTTAAGTATCCTAGGGGTAAGGGTATGGGTTGGGAGTACTTTCCACCCCCTTAACCTCTTAGGTTGACTTTTCTAGGGTCACTCAAAAACCCTAATTTTGGTTGATTGCAAAATTGATTTGTCTCTCTCATGAGTTGGTGACTCAAACTCCACCTTGGGGTTACCTAAAGCCTAGTTGAGTTAGGATCATATTTAGATGCATTTTGGAGAAGTTTTTGGGTTGTTACTCAATCTCTAGTTTTAGAGAGGAGTTTTGGAAGATTGAAGACAAGGAAGGAAGAGCTCATCACAAACTTGTTCATTCTACCATAACCATATTGTGAAGGTAGGAGTTCTTCATCTCCTTTGTTCATGCTCAATTCATGCTTATGTTATTGTGATTTTCTTTGGAATACTTGTATGTATGTTGGGTATGCTTGGAAGGGATTGAATCATGTTTCCTTGAATGGTTTCCTTCATGTTTTGGTTGATTTTCGTAGAGATTTTTTTTGTGGGTTGTGTTTGACATTACTCACCCTTGGATAGGGAAGAAGTGGCCAAGTACGGGGGAAGGGCCTTAGTTGGACCTCAATAGTGTAGAGTCTCTTCTCATGGCGAGAAGAGGGAAAGAGGGTAGGGTGTATGGGCCCCTACTTGTCATCACATACCTTGTATGAAAATTTGAATTCTTGAAGAAGGGAAGGAATGAAAATCCTTGGGGTATTGGCCTCGAAAGGGCATTTGTAGAGGAATGAAAGTTCTTGAATTTTAGCCTCGAAAGGGCTATGTTATGGTATGGTGATTGACGTCTCTTAGTGAGAAAATCCACCTCCCCCCTATTTTGGTTCAATGTTGAACCATTTGTGCAAAATCAGGTCGGGAATGCATACTTGAATTGTTCATCATATATGTTGTTTTACCTCTGGGTCAGTTCTTGTCCTTCCCATGGTTCCCTTGGTGCATTGAAGATATTAGAAAAGACCTCTTGTGAAAGACCTAGAAGAGAATTCAATTGAATTGTAACATTATTTTAAAATGTATTTAAATTTTGATGTATTTGGCAAAGATGTCAGGTTTTCTTACTGGTTCTTTCCTGATGGAGCCTTGAACTAGGTTGATTAATAGAAGAGAAAAGATTGAGTAATGTTTCTTGCATATGAGATTATCGTATTCAGTTTTGCATATGTTTACTTGATATTAGAGGTGATGACAATTCCACCTCACTGTGGTATTCTCACGATTGGTAATCATGTTCATTTATCCTAGACTAATTTGATAGGATGACAATATACTGTTACACAATTTAAGATTCAAAGTATGTTAAAGAGAATTCGATGCTTGATTGGGCTTCATTGTAATTTTGTAATTTCTTAGGAAATCGGAGTAATAATTGAACTCGATGTTTGTAATCAACATTAGAAGGAAAAATCAATGTATTCGCAGATACGATTTGATGGTAAGGAACTACAAAAATGGTAATGAATGACACAATCTAGCTGAACTTTCGCAGGACCTCAAGCCTTTAATGTCCTCTCTGAATGCCATCTTCATCAACCAGAATGGCGACTCTTTAGTTTGGGGAGATTCTTCAGGGGGCCTTTACTCTGTGGCCACCGGCTATCTATCCCTTGTGAGTAAAGAGGAGAAACCTATCTGGGCCAAAGCATGGATCCCTGGGCTTACACATAAGAAAAATATTTTCTTCTGGCTCCTCCTTCAAGATAAAATCCTCACCCAGGATAATTTAGCCAAGAGAGGCCAAATCTTACCTAATAAATGTTGCCTCTGTAAGCAAGATCTAGAAATGGTTAATCATCTGTTCATCCACTGCCCCTTCTCCTCCAAGGTGTGGAGCCATCTGACTCTTCCTGAACTTCAACTGGTGCCCTCTAGCTTGCATCCAGGATTTCTTTAGTTAGTGGAGAAGCCACCGCCAAGGTTTGAATTCTCAGTTATTGAGCTCCTAGATCCTCCCACACTTTTGTTGGGGAATCTGGAAGGAGTGCAACAATAGGATATTTAGAGACAGAGAAGCCCCTGAGGTTATAATAGCTGAGAAAACCAAAAACCTTATGACAGAGAACTATGCCATAACCAAAGAAGGAGACATAAAGGTTGGAGGGAACAGTAAAGCCAGGAAAGAAGACAGGATCAAAAGAAGATAGGAGGCTATTTGGTCTTTTCCCCCTGAGAACTGGCATAAAGCCAATTTTGATGGGGCGGCCAAGGGGAATCCAGGTCTAGCTAGATGCGGAGGTATCATAAGAAACAGTTTGGGAGGTGGCATTGCTGCTATCTCTTCCCCTATTGGACACCAAACCAATCAGCTAACTGAAGCAAGTGCTGCTAGGTTCATTTTTAAGTTGGCCCTGGTCTCAGGGATTGAGCAGCTGTGGCTTGAAGGTGACTCCTTAAATATAATAAATTTCATTTTAGGAGTCACAAAACCCTCCTGGACCATGGAAAGCATTATTGAGGACCTAAAATCGGACTTAAGGAAATTTAAAAACCACCACGTCAGCCACATTTATCATGAAACAAACACGGTCGCTGACTGGTTCGCCAACGAAGCGGTTGCTAGCAACTCGATGATGACGTGGGGAAGCAACAATGACTTTTCAGCGGCAGCGACTGAGCTAATCTGAAAGGAGCAAATCCACGGCACCAACATAACGTCCTTTTAACGATGATAAGATTTGCAAAATCATACTTCAAAAAGGAAATTATTTGGAGTTATGCGGAACCCCTTCGCTCCATAATCACCTGTACAAAAGACATGAGATGAAGGAAGCCAAAAATAAACCCATAAACACGTGCAAAATTATTTTCGCTCTCAGCACCTTTTGCTACTCTGAACTTGGCAATACTGCTAGTGGTTTAGGGTTAGTTGAGCCGAAAACTGCAATGGTGGGTGAAAGGATCAGAAGAGAGCCATGGGGCGAAGTGGAGAGATGGAAAGAGAAGAGGAAGGTCTAGAGAAAGCTCTAGAAGGGAGGTATAACCAAATTCATAGAGAAGCTTCATGGATTTCATGCAGAGGTTACTAAAGCTATGGTTGATTCCTAGCAAAATGGAAGGGTCAAAATTGATGGTGTTTCCCAAAAAATCACTGAGGGTCTTATTGCGGAGGTGACTGGCTTTTCTCAAGATGGCTTGAACTTCTACAGGGATAAGAAGATGTCCACCAACGTTGTCAATGAATTTGTCAGGGATGATAAGGAGAAAAGAAAATTGGTCAAGATTGACACCTACTACGACATTGATTCCATCAAAAAGTTCTAGAGGTATGTTCTCAGGATTATCATTGAATATGTCACTCTTGACCCCAGGTTTGATAGAATTAGGACTCATCATTTTGTTCTGTTAAATCATTTTATACACAAAGTGAAAATTTCTTTTCCTTTTTACATTTTCACCTCCATGGCCAATAATATAGAGGGGTTCAAGAAATGCCTTGTCAAAAATCCTGCCCTCCATGAGGGTCTCTTGCTTCTGATTTATGAGTTCTTGAAAACCCAAACTAGAGGTAAAACCATTGGAGATTTGGGTAGTGCCTCGGAGGACACTGCCAGTTCTGATTCTAGGGATGAGCTTGTAGTGAAATCAAAGAAAATTGACACCCCGAGCAAAGCTATCCCTGTTACCCGTGATCCCCACATCCCTAGCAGGAAGATCCCCAGATGCCTTCCCCCTATCCCCCCCCTCTCCTCATCCTAAGGAGGTGAAAGAGGCCAGTGATGATGATGTGGAGTCTGATATAGAGGACTCAGAGATGGGGAAGGAAAGTGAGATGGAAGAAGATAAGGGGAGTGAAAATGACAAGGAGGTGGTGACCCCTATGGACCCCAAGGTTAACCCCAAGAAAAGAAAAGTGAACCAGGCCCTGCCCCAGGATCATCCCAGCGACCTTGTTGATGTGCCCCCCAGCCCCACCCTGCCCAATTCACCTCAGGAGGTTCCCATTTCACCCCCGGAGGGGATGATTGAAATCATGGTTGAAAAAGGGGGGGAGGTAATCAGAAAGAACAAGAGGAGGGCCTGGAGGAACTTCTATGGGGACAAGGTCAGTTTGGGCCTAGCCTTGAAAGGGATGCGGAGCAGAACACAAAGCAAGGATTCAACCAGGATGAATTTCAGAAAGAGGCCAGTGACCAGGTGAATCAGGGGAACCAAATGAACACTCCTACCAAGATTTAGGAGGGTGCGGCCAGTCAAAAGGATAATGATGCTGCAGAAACCCTGTAGGCCATGGACACGGATGGCCACTAGCCTGTTTGCCTAGCTTTTCTTTTCTGTCTCTGGCCTTTGTACTTTGGTTTCAAGCCTTCTTTTGTCTCCGACCTTTTGTGGCAGTTTTTTGTTTGTTTAGTTTGTTTCATCTCGCTCTTTTTGCTATAAAACTTTGGGTTTCAGGATCCCTGTAAAAACTGTTTTACCTAATCAAAAATATTAGAAAGAAAAATCAATAATATTGCACTTGATTTATTAAAAATAGTTGGCTTAAATCCAATTAGAAAAGAAAGGAATATATATTCCCTTGTCAAAAGATGAGATTAAATTAGAAAATTTAGCACAAAAAAAATATGTTTTCAAAAAAAATCCCCTAGGAGTAAAACACTCTTTGGATTTTGTATGACAAAGTGTTTTATCTCTCATGTTGTAACAGAGCATATTCTAGATTGATTCCCCTAAAAGATTGTCTTCTAAATCTAAATAATACCAAAGAATTCCATAAACAAAAAAAATAAATACCTAAATTGAAATATCTAACTAAGTCTATTTTAACTTATCCTGAAAACTCACTAACTAACCTTTATGTGATAACTTATTTCCCCCCACTCAAGCATTCCTTGGCGTCAGTTTGGTCAGAGGGTAGACCTAAACTTGTGTATTAAAGTCAATGAATTGATGGTTAAAGTACCCCTTGTATCCTCCTAGATTTCCACAGGCTCACTTAGACCATGTGTGGGCTAGGGAAGTAGTTTGTTTGGAGGGGCGTTTAAATTAATGTTTTGGCTTGAGTGTAAGGCACCTTATCTCTCCCTTTCTTAGCGCTTGATTTTCCTCTGCCACGCCAGGCTTGGACAACGTATCAGCCTAGGGTACTGCCTAAGGAAGCTTCGAGTGGTGTGTAGCAAGTGGGGAAGTGTAAGGTTAGTGCTAGGTAGCATGCGAGTGGGTTGAGGGTTAGTGTGGGCTAGTTAGGTTAGTTGTAGGGTTTAATAAAGTTTAGTTTTAAATTAGTGTAGATAAAAGTTATAGTATTATTATGTTAGTAAAATTAATTAAATGAAATTTAGTTAGACTTAATTGTTAATAATTTATTTTAGTGGTGACTTTATATGTTAGTATTATGGTAGTTAGTTAGTAGTAGAGAGTTAGTACCACTTATATTTATTTTAGTATTAGTAAAAGTTATTTAATTAGTTTAGTTTTATATTTAAGTGGGGTTTAGTTAGTTTTATTTTTCCCTCGTAATTTAATGAATGTGTTTTTTTTTAAGGAAATTTAAAAGTATTTTCTAGACTAAAGATAGAGGAGAAGATTAATTAACTTGGTTTTCAATTAATAGATTTTTATTAATTTTCCTTTATTATTGCAAGATCGAAGTATTGTTTAGTTATCTTAATTTCCAAATCAATTTATTTAATGAAAAATTTGTAAAAATTCGGAGCGGAACGTAATTAGGGAAGTGGTGATATGTTAATGTTAGTGAATCATAACTAACCAATTTTCTTTTTTTATATAATAGATAGTATTAATTGTGTGTAGGATATCAAAGTGTGCTTCAAGGTTAGAGGTCTTGCTTATGTTTGATTTAATAAAGTTTTATTTAACTTAATGCTAGGTGTTATGTTAGATAATCAGTTCTATGATTGTGATTTTGAAATAATTAGAGTTATATTTACTTAAATTGTTACTAAAAGAATTCAATTATATTGTTTATTAATCTTTTATTTTGTTAACGTATTAAAGGATAATAATAAATGTATTAAATCTATTGAGTCGACCCCACTTTTTGATATTAAGTTGTTGAGAAGGTTACAAAGTTAATTTAGTATTTAGTAAAGTTTTATGTATTGAGAAAAGTTAGTATCATTATTGGCAAATATGTTGTCTAAGATAAGTTCATTAGCATATTTAACCCATCTTAAAATTAATCAAAATTATTACAAGTGATTACATTGTCCTTAAATCGAAAGTTAGTATTATTTTATCTTAAAATGTTTTAGATTAGTAAAGGTTGTAAAATTAAGTTAGATTATTAGATTAAATTTCAAGTGTTGATTATTCATCTAAATAATTGTTTAGTATTGCGAGATTTGAAAATTTGACTTAATTATTCTAGTTATAATAGATTACTTTAACATTAAAGTAATAATGAAACTAATGTCGAAGTCAATTTAATAACGAATGCTCAGATTTAACGATCTTTTTCATACTCATTGATTATCAACTTAAATGGAAGTGTCAGAACATCATTAGAATGTCACATAGTTGTTTCTCTTTATATCTAAACTTTAACATGTGCAATTAATCGTATCAACTTAGTGGTGCTATACTTTTTAAAATTTAAAAAAAAATTGTTGGCGTGTTTTCGCCCTCGAAATTTTGGGCATGACATTTTGGTATCAGAGCCTGGTTTCGTGACACTTGGGCAACAATGGGTCCATGTAAGTGTGGACATTTAAATCTTACTGTGCAAAGTAGGGATCTCTCTTGGCAGTATTGTATGGAGCTAATGTAATTCTTCCTAAACAATGATACTGATGACCAAATGTAAGCAAAACTTTGAATTTTTATTAACGTTGAAAATGGTTTACCATATTAGATAAATTAGTCATAAGGACTTGGAAACAATTGATTAGATGCAAGTATGTTATATGTATAATAAAGTTTACCATGGTCTCATTTAGAATTTGGAATTTTATCGAATGCAAGCACCCTAAGGGAAAACTAGATTAAGAACCCTATAATATATTTTTATCATGTGCGCATAACGATCATATAGCCTAGAAGTTAAAGGGAAAATATTCTCAACAGCTTTAGTAGCTGTCAGGTATGGTCTAACTCGATCACTTGTGAAAGAAATTGTAGTTCATATCAAATATGAAAGTAATCAAGTAGATTGGTATTGAGTTAGATAGTACAAACTTAAATAAAGGGAAATTATGATCTTCATAATCTAATTTGTACTTTTGGATTTAAATTATTGAATAGATTAAATGAATGGTGAGTAAAGAGGAAGGTAACACTTGAAGAGTATATCGCATTTCCAAATTATTGGGATACCTCTAACCTATTAAGAATATATATATATATATATATATATATATATATATATATATATATATATATATATATATATATATATATATATATATATATATATATATATATATATATATATATATATATATATATATATATATATATATATATATATATATATATATATATATATATATATGGTTCTAGTAATTCTCAGAAGGCAAACAAGAGCCAATTTGGAATCTGCAAGTAACATTTGGGAACCTCGAACAATAGGATTGCCAATGTGAGAAGTTGTTCATCAAGGAAGAGTTAGTTAGAAAGGTACAAAGAATATGAATATCTTAGGTTACTATAGGGGATGAAACCCTAATTAGGGAGTACATTCATCTAATTATATGGTGCTAAGAATGAAATTAAATGGCGATAAGTATGTAGCATATAGTATTGAATCAGTAAGATGGGAAGATGTAAACTTATAAGTTAGGGTTATGTGAGTCTATTATGTTGGCAGGCTTATTCTATAAGCATGAGTAATACTAAATTCTAAACTATCAAGTGAGTGTTCGCAGACTTTTTTATTAAAGCTATTGGGTCAATTATAACCCTACAATTCAGAGGAAGTAAAGTCGTGATGAAATCACCAACCTAGTATGAGCTAAAGGTTTAGGTATCAAGTTAAGTAAGCAGTGGATTTTAAGCCACAAGGCATGATAAGAACGACAATGATGACCTATGTCAACAGTATTGAGATGATTTTAAGAGTGAGTAAGTAAACATTGACTTTAGATAAGTAAACATGGACGACATCCTAATAATGGTTTTATACCAAGGTGGTTGCAAACCTACAACCCAAGAATTAAAATCATAAGCCATCTATGACTAGGAGACGTAAAATTTGGATTATTGTAAGAACAATAGCGTTCAATACATTCTCGAATGATAATTAGACCTTGTGTGAATGATGAAATAAAATGGAAGGTGATATAAGTATATGTACAGAGGGCCATACCAATTTGGTGAGAGAGATAACCCAACTTCAACTAATGTAGGGATGGTGAAATTGATTTAAGAAAATTGATGAGTAGTTGCCCTAAAATGTATTTATAAGTGAATTAAGGATAAGAGATTTGATTTTGTAAGTATAACTCTATTGACACTAAGGTCCCCTCATGTTATAGTCTCCAATGATAAACCAATATAACAACAAGAGGATGGATGGAGACTCATTTTTATGTCCTCGCATTTGCATTTTTGAGTGAGTTTCGATCAAGCCAAACCCCCCTTTGTGCAGTAAACCCTAATTGTAGGGCGATGTCAATGAAGATTAGTATGTAGTTAGTATGCGAGGTCAATCAGAGTTGAGCGACATGGCCATTAGACCACCATCTGAAATCAATTCAAGATCCCTGCAATGTATTTGGAAGACCTAAGATCCCTCATGTTCCTCACTGACCTTGGAATGGCCGCATTTTGTCAGTAATGTAAAATTTTGTAGTAATTGGATTTATGTCCTTATTTGGTTGACTTCAGATTTTGGTATTTTAATGTCCTTTTTTCCTTCTTGCCAATTAGTGTGATGTGAGGTTGTTTAGCCAACTGTATTATTGATGATTCTATTTTGCCTCTTGATCATTTCTAAAAATTGTATTAGAGTTTATCTCAAATCTATGATCGAAGTCTAGTGTCCAACAATTACATGTTGTCTATAATACTAGTTAATTATATAACATACATATAGCCATACAAAGAGTACAACTGTCAAAATAACTCATGTCTAATGGAGAGTTTACAAAAAGGGCTAATTATCTCCTCTATAATAATTATAATCAACAAATCAATTAGGACCCTCATCATCAAAAACCTATTTAGCAAACAATGTCAAATCTGTGTGGAGTCCCTCCATTACATGTATCCAAATTGAGGATATATGTTGCATGGCCAGTAAATAGTAAGTATACAAGGGCTTATATTTTCTCTCGCGTCTCTTGTTCATTTTTATTTTTACTTTGTTTTTGTTCTCTACACACAAAATCTTAAAAACTCGAATCTAATATACAAGAACCTATATTTTATCCAATGATAATTCTTATGCTAACCAGAATTAAAAAATGTATGTACCAACATAATACAACTAAATATTAGTTAAACAATTTAGTCAAGAAAAGGAAAACTTATATATTTACCTAAAATGTAATAAAGCTTACACCTAAGACTCAAAGTTAACATTAGTGAAATGGAATCCCAAAAATATAACCTTCATTTAAGTCATTTGAGATATTCTTTTCAATATGCACGATTAGTTATTGAAAATAGTTTGTAAAAAGCAAAGATTAATAATTCTATTTACTAAATTTAGCGCAAATAAAAGAAACGTAAAGATGTAAGCTATTAGCTTGTTAAGAGTAGCTGACACAATCGGAAACAAGTTGATCCAAGCCACAAGGAGGATTGGAAACTCCCCAAAAAATAGCGTGAAGTTGAAGATTACCGATACATCCGGGATAACCTGAGGAATGTCTGGGTTGTAGAACAATAAAAGATACATCAAAAAGCCCAACTTACAATCTTCCTTGCATTGTTGGTTTGTACAACCAGATTATTCAATCAGTTGTACAATATGCCACCTAGTTGGTAGGCATAATTGCATACACTTCTAAGAAAAATGGAGTTGCAGGTTTTGAGAGTTTTTAGTAGAAGAGTCCAAATTAAAATTTGATCACTGCTTTTGATTAGCTCATAATCAAAATCAAACAGTGCATGTCCTAAGTCCAGAAGGGGAATTATGAGAAAGACAAGATGGAAAGTAGGGTGACCATAATTAGTGGGATCATGTCCTAAAGAACATGCATCAATATTTGATCCTTGATCCTCCTGAGCTGAAAATCATTTTTAAGTTTTAAATGTCCTATTCCAAAAGGAAAACTTTGAGCCAAAATAAGATAGAAGTATGATGACCATGACTAGTGGGACCAAGTTATCCAGTAAACCCTATTTTATCCAAGGATGTCAAATGCCTCAAGCCATGGATGAGTTGATTTTACTTGTTCCTTAACCTAATATACAATGTCATTTACAATTCCCAATGTCTAATTACATCAACCCCTTTCGAATGCGGTAGCATACATTTCCTACTATATTTTTTAGTGAAATTACTACATGCCAACATCGAATCAACCTTCATAACCCATCTTTCATAGCTACTCTGGAAATATAGATCACAAAGATTAACTTCAATAACACACCCCTCATTTTTCAAATGATGTTATAACATGAAAACATTATTTTTATTTGGAGGCATCTAATTCCTACGGATTGTTTCTAATTCTAGATCCAGATCAAACTCCATAATCCATTCATAATGATAAAGTAGAAAACAACAAAAGAGAAAAATGTTGGACCATAAAGTTTGATCGGTTAAGAGAAAAATAAAAATGACACTACCAAATCCAAACATAATTACCCAACTTTTAATTAACCTAGTTTCAACAAGTGACCAAAATTTCCCAATTCCAAGGTTAGACAATTAAAAAAGCAAAAGAAGAATAATTCTTCCAGACTATGAAGTAATCTCAACATGGAAGCACTATAATCTTTGACAATTTACAACTAGTATGGAAATTATAAACAAAGATCTTGCAACTAGAAGATAAGCAGTCATATGAGTAGGAGGACCAGATAAAAATGTAGCAGAGCTTACCTAAAAAAAGCAAACTCTTTCCCGCTCTGAAATCTTGAAGCTAAAGTAAATATTACTGGTAAAAATCTGTCAAAAAGAATATAAAACAAGATATAGACAGAGAATGCACATAACTAATGACATTGTATGGGAGAAAATGGAGAACTGGTTTGGAAATCAATATAACAGAGAAGGATCATACTAAAAACAAAAGACTAGTTCCTTTCATTAAATTTTAACCCAAGAAGATTTTTAACTATAGCATTACAATATCAATTCACATACACAATCAAAAATTCAAAAAGAATCATTACGATAGTAGAATATTAAATTGTATTAGTTCTAGGGTTAAATGGAAGCAGATGGAGTTGGACTTCACGAATATAGGAAACAAATCAAACAGAGTGAGATTAAAGGCACATTCAAACAAAATATGCAGAACCCTACAAGGATTTAAATTATATAAAAGAAAAAATCCACAATGAATGAACAAAATATATAAGATGCAATAATAACGTTACATCCTAAAAAAACACAGATGAAAAGAGAAAATAACACATCAATTCCAGACTCAACAGATGAGAATAGCTAAAATTCCTAGCTCACAAGAACAAAACACTCCAAATTTTCATTCCCACAATTTGATAGCCTTACACAATGCCTAATTTCTAAATTTGTAACTCGTCAGATCGACATTCAGTTTGATGTGATCACTACATTTCAATTTAGCGTTGAATAGGAAATATCACAGTCTAGAAAGATTGCTAAATTAATTCTACTCACTATTCAAGGAAAATTCATGGTCTACCAAAAAGTGGAGTAAAAAAAAAAAAGCAACTTTCTACAAAAAAAAATATTACAATGACACCTACCATATTCCACTTGCAAAAGTAGAAAAGCAAATATCTACCAACTCATAACTATTGCCTATAGAAAAAAATTACTCACTCAATCACCTATTGACAAAATAGACTTATAGAACAAAAAAAAGATTTCGTTGTCTTCAAATCTGTACCAATGTTGACAACATTAAATGTCAATAGAATGATCAATACAAATCAACCCAAAAAAATTGCTAACAAATTTGAAATAATTGACCACATTCATTAATGCCTATTTCTATATAATATATATATATGTCCTTAGGCACTATACAACAACAAACAAAATGGAGCACCAATTGCCAAAAAAAACATAAAAGACATTCCACAACAAACTGTTCATTGCATGATTGAGTAGAGTAGAAATATTATTTTTTTGCCAATAAAAAATGATAGTTCACTAAAGAAACATCATACTAAAACATTAATGAAAAAAAAATCTCTTATTTGATTGGCTCATTGAATAAGAGAAAATGGACATCTATTGGATGATATAGTTTCCCGCCTACAACAGGGACTAACGAAGTTTAAAACAATACTAACAATTCGTATTTTCTTATCATACTTTAATTTTGTTTTTTTCTTTGAATCATGTTGTGTGTTGACCATATAATTGTTTTTTAATATTGGAACACTATCAAGTCATATATTGCATCTCACGATTCTTTATGCTGACTAGGCATAACTTTGTCTTGCATGGCTTCCCTAAGGATATCGCTATTGTCATTTTATACATGGAGCCGCTCCTTAGCTATTTGACTTACTAAGTTGATGTTCTCAAACTAAATGAACCAATCTTCAATTATGTTATAAACCTTGATACATTATTTGATGCATATCAATTTTTTATGATGTTGAAACTCCCAACACATTATATGTTGCCATGTAGCGTTACTATTCCATTTATTTTGAAAGTTTCTCCCAACGTCTTATGAGGTTTCAATACATAGCTCCCTTATCTTGTTTGACAATTCCAAAAATATTATCATCTTCTATTTTTGGCTAGTTATCTTCATGAAATAATACAACCTTCTCCCTTATGCCATGGCGATATGGGTGTTTTCTCTAATATCGTTGTTTGTATTAATTTCTTCTTTAAACTATAACTGCAACTTTATTCCTTTTCTTGGTAAGTAAAAGGAAAATTATTAGTCCTTGTAGGGAACTAATGTTTTTGGCTGTAATTAATTGGGGACTAAAAATGAGAAAAAAAACTTTGGAAGTGACAGCGCAACAGATACATTTACTATGCATGTGATAGGATAGTTTCTTATTTCTTAAATTTGATTGGCTACAGACAAATTTCTTGGCCGAAATTTATATTTTTCGAATGAAAAAAAAAGTTCGTGATAAGAATGAAGTAAAAGTTTGTCAGAAAGCATTTATTATGAACTGTGAATTGCTCTCACTTTTGATGGCTACCTGACACTTGTTCGTTTGTGTACACATTTTTCTTCCACATTTTTCATCTGTCCAAACCACACTTCATTATTGAATTCTTGACTTAACGGGGCTTTGCATGCATCAAATTTTAAAAAAAAAACAAAACAAAACAAAAAAAGACTTAACATGACTTTGCATGCATTGGAGTGCATGTACTATACAAAATTATAGCTATTTTCATTTTAAAAAATACAAATAAAATATCAATTAAACCTTGCAAAAATTACACATTGTTTGAAATGAAAATATTATTCAAACATTGTAAGCTCTTCTTACATATTCTAGATTGTGATTTTTTGGGGTCTTTTTATCATGTATCAATATACATAGTATTATTACATTTACATATTAGTTAAAAGATAATAAAAAATAAAGAATGTGTAACTAATTCTTAAATCTATTTTTTCATGGTTCTATTTTATTGAGTGCAACATAAAATGTCACAAATATATTTAGATAATTGAATTCTAAAAATTATATGCTATATCTAGATTAAAAGTATTTGAAGTTATTTTGAATATATAAAAACATGTTATGTTTTTGTAACAAAGCTCTATGTTTTTTGTCAATTGCAAAGTGAATTTATATTGCAACATTATAAAAAATAATGATAATTTGCAAGTAACATTTTTGTTAAAGAAATTGAAGTTGCACAGTATACTTCATCCCATAAGGCAAGGACTTCAACTCCACGAGAGCTCTTGTTTATCAATGTTTATTCATTCACAACCTTCATTTAGGATTAATTTCGAATGATAACATTATTTAACCACTCCATTTTTATGATGGCTTCCTTGGATAATTGTCGTATTTAGTTTGGACTTTATCACCGAAGCATCTCTCACATTTGCTATTAGCAGTCGTAAAACTTGTTCTAATGTATCTTCTATAATATTGTGTCTCAACTTCTATTAAATGTTGAAACATTCGTAATGTCTCTTTGTTTGATTGTGACGACCAGCCTTAAACATCACACACTAAGGAAGAAATTAAGCCTAGAAAAGTAAGTCAAACTTTGACTATTTAACACTTTTGCACTAGGAATCAAGCCTTACTGTGTGATGTTTAAGCTGTTCGGATTGTCACATATATTGATGTGCTTCAATTTATTGATTGTTATTTTATTTCTTGAGTTTATCTCATCATTACTTTATCTTTATTTGCATCATTTATCACTACTTTGATAACTTGTTTATTTTTATCAACATGTCAATCTTCATACTGCCATAGGTCGCTGACTATACGTATTGACTTTCTATACCATCTTGTATATTTGTGTATACGCATGAGTTCCTTTCATAATCGCCATCTTCCATATTTTATCACAATCTATGTACAGATTTTATGAACCGCGTTCATCTGATGCAGAGGTATTTTATATTGTTGAAGTGCTATGAAGACATTCTCTTGTATTATTTCCTCAATGGTATAGAAACTGTGTATATCGCTCTGTTGTATCGATATCTTTCTCACAGAGCAACGAATTCCTTAACTCTTGTCGCTATCATAATCTTTTCATTTGTGAATGCTTTTGTAAATGTTCAATATCTCAACTATAAACCTTTATCTAAGTAGATCACTATATGTTTGACTTTTTTTTTGGACTACTTATATTTACGATAGTCTATCACAATCTCCTAAATGCCTTTGACATCGATGACAATATTTTGATCAATTCATGCCATGTTTTGATGGATCATGGAAGGACACTACTGAATCATGGTCCCAAAAACTTGATGCATGCCTATCCCTCAGCCCCATGATCGAAGAGAATGCCATCAAAATTTTCATACTCCATTTAATTGGGATAGCCCATAACTTGTGGCACTAGACAATCATTAGACAAAGCCATACAAATATTACCACCTATAGTGAATTTACTCAAAAAATCATTAGTAGGTTTGACCAAAGACATCTTGAATAGTACATTTAAGAGATACCTTATATTTATAAAAAATGGGACTATAGATGAGAAAAATAGAGCACAACATAAACTGTAAATCATAATACATTTAAATTTGATATAATTGGACAATTTATGATGCCATATGAAATTTGTATAAAGCATTTCTTTCTCTTAAGTATCGACCCAAAGATTTGTTATGAGAATAACTTCTTACAACTAACCCATTTATTATTTTATTTAAACCAAAACTAAACATAAACTAATGTAATATTCTAGCATTCCCCCCACCTATTACGTTAATCTGAACAAGATTGATAGTTGCAAGGGCTTTAACAACCCTTTGGATATTTTGAGAAAGCATCTTCACTAATCCTCCCTATTCGCTCAAGAAACATCAAATTGATCGCATCAATCGATCTCCTAACCAAAAATCCTAAAGTCTTCTTCACAATGTGAGTGTTCCCACCTCCCCTGCACAATGCGGCACATTTCCTCTGAAATTCCATATCTCCTCTAAGCATGTCTAATGCCTCCTGTAGTGTTACACATGAAACATGTGTCCTATGAAAGTCCATATCTCCTCTGAGTGTGTCTAACTTCTCCTCTAGTACTATAGAAACAACCACCATTGATATGTTTTCAAATGGACGTCTTTCCTCTGAAAGTCCACATCTCCTCTGAGTATGTTTAACACTTCCTCAAGTGCTCAAAAAATCTACTTCAAACCTACCCCTCACCCCAATCTCCATGGAAGGACAATCATGTTGCTAAGCTCCCTCTTTTCTTCAAGGACACAAATGTATCAAGTCCACCATGTGATCAAAACACAGTTCATTAAGATGCAAAGGATGTTGGCACAAGCAAAAAATGGGAAAATATTAAAATCTATTTTTTTGGTATTTTCTATGTTCATGTATTTCGCATTTTTTGAGGTCTCCAAGGCATTTCTAGGCTTCAATAGTGCCAAGAAGGCGTAGTTGTTCTTAAATCTCCAACCTCTAAATGTAGAACTTTAGAAAATCTTTTCAAAAATTCTAGCAATTCGTGATTTTGAGCTATGAGTAGAAAGTTATGACTTCTACAAGTAGACGTAATTTTTAGTATTGATTTTGTAGTTTTTGTAGGTGTTAGAATTTAATTTGCAATTAATTAGCTTGTGGACTTTTCATTTGCATTTACAAGGGATAGTGGTGACCCTTGGGATCCATCAAACTTGTATAAAATCTATTTTTGAATGGAATGGATCACTTTTTGGCTTGCAAAAAAAGCATCTATTGTTGCATTTTAATTGCTTTCAATTAAATCACAATACCACAAGTTTTTCACCAGGCATTGTAACCTGAAGTCTTAATTCAGATCAGTGGTATCAGAGCTTTTTCACTCTTATATGTCCCATCGTACACGATCATCTTATCAAAGGTTGGAATTGGGCATGAGATCTTTCTCAGATTATCTTCCTTTGAGACGCACACGGTCGCAGATGGCAAAACAACAACCTGAGGGGATGGATGAATCCTTCAAAACATAGGTAGAAGAGGCATTAAATAAATAATGTGAAGAAATGATGTAGCAATTTTCATGGATGCTTGAAAAATGAGAGTCACAAGCCAGACCAAGCAATTCAAAATTTGGTAGGAAAACCCCATTCAAGGTGCAGGTAAATGTTGATATTCCAACTTTTCAAGGGAAAATTGATGGAGATGTTTTTGATGACTATTTTTTCCAAATTGGAGAGGTACTTTTGAGTTAATAATTTCTTAGATATTGAAAAGATAAGCTTTGCGCTCCTCAAAGCTAAGAATCATGTGAAGTTGGCATGAGATGCTCACTTAACAATAGAAGAAACCCAAGAAGCTCAGGATGGACATGAATTTCCTATTATATTTGATGGAATACACACATGGGAAGAATATGTAGAGCATATAAAACAAGAATATTATCCTAAGAATACCTATGAATAGAAATATATGCAATGATAATTACTCCAACAAAAGAAAGATCAATCAGTTTAGGAGTATACCAACATATTTCATGCCCTCTCTACAAAGATGGGTATCAAAGACTCAAAAAAAACATCGAGTTTTGAAGTTTAAGAGTGGTCTTCATAGATACATTCAGATTGAAATGGATTTCTTGAATATAGAAACATTGTCTAGTGCTTTCAAATATGCATCAATAATTGAGGAGAAGTTCAAACAAAAAGGGAAGAGGGAAAATCCAATAAACAACAATTGGAAAGGTGAAGGTAATAAGCCAATGGGAAAGCAAACAACCAAGGAGTCATCTCCAGATTCACGAGCAAAGAAGACATGGGGTATAAAGAAAACATGGCAAGAATCAAGTATGTGGTGTCAATTTTATAAAAGTCCCTCTCATAACACTAAAGATTGTAGAACTATAGAGAATTTAATGATGGAAACCCATGAAGAAGCTATTCAACCTAAGGAGAAAAATTTTGGAAAATAAAAGGAGGATGAACAAATCATTGAGGTTGACCCATATGCCATAGTGACCATTGTACAGGAATTTGCTCATGATGATAAAAAGAGATTATTCCATTCACAAATGTGGGTAGGAAGAAAAGATTTGAAATTAATTATTAATAGAGGTAGTCAAAAGAATTTGATATTTGTTGAGATGGTAAAAAGATTGAATCTAAAGACAACATCACACCTACAACCATATTCTATGGGGTGAGTGAGCCAAGGTCAAGATATTCAAGTAAACAAGTAATGTTATCTTTCATATTCCATAAAGCCATTTAAAGATGAGGTGACATGTGATGTATCTCCTCTTGATGTTTGTGATATTCTATTAGGGTAGGCATACATGTATCAACGTAATGGGGTGTATGAGTCTAGGCCACGAAGTGTGACAATCAACTTAGGTGGACAAAAATACTGAATTCTAGAGGTAAATCCTACACACTCTACATCTTTGATTAGTGCAAAACATTGTATAAGATTAATAGCCCAAACTGGTACATTTCTATTATTAATGATATATCATGAGGAACAAAAGAAAAATGTGTGTAATTCCCATTTCATGGTGTCCATCACAACAAAACAACAAAGATCAATGGATTAGATTTTAACAAAATATCAAAATGTGTTTGAGTTACCAACAGGGGTACCCTCACATTGCCAAGTTAGATACTATTGATTTGATATCATGAACCACATTGCCTAATGAGCCAGTATATAGGAGATCAGTTCTAGAAAATGATGAGATAAAAAGGCATATACAAGAATTGATTCAGAAAGGACATTTTTTCCCAAGTGCAACTCCCTATGGTAGCCCAAATGTTCTTGGAAAAAAAAAAGGATGGTACATGGAGGCTCTATATTGATTATAAATCATTGAATAAGATCACTATTAAAAATAGATATCCAATTCCTCAGAGAGATGATCTCTTAGACCAGCTTAGAAGGGCAAAATTCTTCACTAAAATTGACTTAAAATATGGGTACCATCAAGTACCAATTGATCCAACAGATGTATTAAAGATTGCTTTTAAATCCAAAGAGGAACTATTTGAATGGTTGGTGATGCCTTTTGGCCTCACAAATTCCCCAGCCACATTTATAAGGATGATGAATGATGTGCTTAGGCCATTCACTAACTCTTTTGTAGTGGTATATCTAGATGATATTCTAATTTTCAGCAAAACTTGGGAAGAACATAGGCAACATGTGGAATATATATTTTTTGCATTGCAAGACCATGGACTCTATGCAAATAAGGAAAATTTATTTTGGTATGCAAAGTATTGATTACGTGGGATATGTTATTGATAATGAGGGTGTTCATGTTGATCCTAAAAAGATCCAAGTAATTAAAGACTGGCCTGCTCCAAGGAATCTCATAGAGTTGCATAGTTTCTTGGGGTTAGCTAAATTTTATCGCAAATTTGTGTTTTGATTTTCACATTTTTCTTGGCCTTTGAATCAGTCACTACGATGAGGTGTGAAAGCAAAATTCAAGTGGATAGATGCTCAACAACAAGCATTTGAGGAATCAAAACAAAGGTTATGTTCTGCACCAATTTTATCTCTTCCTAATTCACAATAGTCTTTGAAATACAAATTGATGCATCAGAATATGCCCTGGGAGCAGTCCTCATGCAACATGAACATCCAGTTGCCTACCATAGTGAGACTTTTTCTGATACAATGTCTAGATATCCCACCTATGATAAATAATTATATGATATTATTCAAGCTTGCAAGCAATGGAAACATTATGTATTGGGAAATGAGACTATCAGCCACACAGATCACAAACCCCTTCAATTTTTGCGAACACAAGGCAAATTACAGAATGATAGGAGCCAAAGATGGTCAACTTATCTTCAAAATTTTTATCTCAACATTCATCATAAGAAAGGAAGCACCAATAAGGTAGTAGTTTGTTTGAGTAGGCCTCAAATTGCAAGAATAAGTATGGTATTAGAATCATGTGGTCACCAAACAGAAAATTGGGTCCACTTGTATGGACATGATAATGAATTTTCTGATGTTTATACTCAACTTGTGGAAGGTAAACATATGAATGATTATCACTTGCAAGATAGGTGGTTTTGTCACTTTGGTCAAATTTGTGTTCCTAAAGAAGGTAAGACGTTAATATGGGAAGTTCACTATAGTAAGGTTGTTGGTCATTTTGAATAGGTAAGACTATTGCTATACTACAAAGATATTTTTATTGACAAAAATGAAAAATTATGTGATATAATACATTCATACACATACGTGTGCCATTGCAAAGCCTGCAAATCGTAAACTGGGTTTATATTTACCACTTCCTATTCTAGATAAACCTTGTCATTCAATTTTAATGGATTTTATGTCTAGTCTTCCTACTACTAAACATGAGCATGATTGTGTATATATTGTAGTGGATAGATTTTTTTAAATGGAAATCTTTGTGGCTTGTAGAAAGGTAATCTATGTGAAAGAAACTACAAAACTCCTTTTTGAGCATGTTTGGGTTCATTTTGAGCTACCAAAAAGTATTATTTCAAATAGGGATAGTCAGTTTCTTAGTAAATTTTGGTCTTCATTTGGGCAATGATGGACACAAAACTAACAAAGTCTGTTGCATTCCATCCTCAAACAGATGGTCAAACAAAGGTTGTTAATTAAATGATTATTGAAATCCCGCATATGTATCACTCCAAACATCCTCATACATGAGATGAGAACCTTCCATATGTAAAATGTAGCTACAACAAGGCAATTCATAATTCAACTGGCCATAGCCCATTTGAAATTTGTCGCGGATATCAGCCCTTAGGGCTCGTAAATGTTTTTATCCCAATTATGCAACCTGACTTGGTACCATGCTTGGAGAAGGAGAAGGACAAAGCAATGAAGTTCATTAATAAAATTCATCATTTGTAGCAACAAGTTCATGAAATTTGGGAGTAGACCACTAAGATGTTAATAGAGGCATGATGATCATCAAACCCCTCATAAATTTTAAGTTGGGGATAAGGTATGGTTGCATTTCCATAAGGAATAATTACAAGGCCCTCATGGGAAGATTCGTCCTCTTTACTATGGTCCCTATAAGATCATCAAGAAAGTTGGTGAAAATGCATTTGAACTCAACTTGCCTCCATTTTTGGGTGTTTACCCAGTCTTCAATGTAGAACTGTTGAAGTCATATTTCCCTCCTTTACTAGACATTGTAGATGTTGCTAAAAAAATCAGTCGTACAAAATTGAATCCAAAAGCTGTTAATCCACTCCAAAGTGATCAAACTATGGAGGTCGTCATGAAGAATTTGAGGAACCAGACGATCTACTTGTATCGTGTGGTAAAAGGACAATTTGTTCAACAAGAAAAGTGGCTTACACATGAAGAATTCTAGCTTCATTTTCCACATCTCTTGTAAAGTGTGGATGAAATGGGGGCCATTTCCTCTCAAGGAGGAAGGAATTGATCAAAACACAGTTTAGGAAGATGTAGAGGATGTTGGCACAAATAAAAATGGGAAAACATCAAAATATTATTTTTTTGGTATTTTTATGTTCTAGTATTTTGCATTTGTTAAGGCCTCCGGGGCATTTATGGGCTTTGGCAGTGCCAAGAGAGTGTAGCTTCACTTAAACATTTATCTACTAAATGTAGAACTTTAGAAGATCTTTCTAGAAATTATAATTTTTCATGATTTTGAGCTACGAGCAGAAAGTTATGACTTCTACAAGTAGACGCAATTTTTAATACAGATTTGTGTAGTTTATATAGTTGTTAGAATTTATTTTATAATTAATTAGCTTGTGGACTTTTCATTTTCATTTCCAAGGGATAGTGGTGACCCTTGGGATCCATCAAACTTGTATAAACTCTATTTTCAAATGGAATGGATCACTTTTTGGCTTGCAAAAAAAAATCTATTGTTGCATTTTAATTGCTTTCAATTAAATTACAATAATGTAGGTTCTACTCTAGGTATTGTAACCTAAATTCTTAAATCAGATCTCCATGCCCTAGCTTTACAGGGACATAGATAGTTGCTTCCCATGCAATAATCATCTGAGAGAGAGAGAAACTAGCTCAAGATGATAGACTTCCTCCTACCTTAGTTGCCTCCACCCTCTTGTGAAATTTTATTAATCTTTATCCATTTAGTGGTTCGTTCAATTTCTTGAAGACTTCTGCCCATTCGATGAATATAGCCCCACACTTAATGGTTGGAATCTTTGCAACAAAGATAATATGTTTTCTAAGTATCCAATCAAAATCACCAAATTCATTTATGAAGGTTATAGAATTTGGAAACACCAAACATTGAACGAATCCTCAAAATAATGATCCTCAAAATTTCAAAATGTACCAATTCTTTCCTTGATGGATGTATAGTTGCCAGAAGAAGCAACCAAACTCCAATTTATAAAGCATGCATGGATGAAATCATTTAAAATTTTTAATCTATTTCGTAAGGAAAATTCTACACACCAAACAATATTATCTATGAGTTTGAACATGACAGACCATTACCTATGTTTGACGTTTGTTGTTCACACATGGATCTAAAGCTATGATCATCATCATCATTTGTAGGGAGACACCGCTTCATTCATGCCACAAGCTGTAACTAGTGAAAATGCATACATTCTTTCATTTAATGATGTTTTAAATGCTTTTATGTAATGATTACAGTTAGGTTTACTGATGATGTTTTATATAGATTATGATCACTTACCTCATACTTGCATGCATATGGTGTGTGTTTCTATTTTACTTTTTTGTTTTTCATGTCTGATATGGTTAAGGGAGGGAGTCATAGTCACCTGCTAATCAAGATCTACATGATGTACCACTTCTTGCCATTGCCTATTTAGTTTAGATATATATGCATATGCACATGCTTGACTTTTATGCAGGTTGTAGGTACCAGCATCGACTTCCCTGAATTGCCAGGATAAGCATGCCTAATCACAATATCTCAATGGTAAAAAAGAGGGGAGATGGCTCTCTCAAGTTCAAATCCTAAACCCATACCTATTTTTCCCTAAGATAAAGGGAAACTATCTCATTCTCTACCCTTCAAAATTCATTAAGACGACATGAATTCAAGATCTCTACCCTTGAGTTTGATTTTATATTTTGTCTTTTACTCAAGTTTTATTATTGGAATATGTGGCGTCTTTTGTGATTTTAAAGTGTAATTAAATCAACCAAAGGAATTATTAATAATTTAATTTAAAAAGAATTTTAAGAGAGAAAAGTTTATATTTGTAGGACCAGAAAACGGTCTAATATCTAACATACTATGAGCAAATCAAAAACTCAATAAACATACATTGATACCCTCTAGTCTACCATGAAATCCAAATAAACAAAAGGAAGAACACAAAGTTAAAACTCCCTCTTTCACTTGTAGCTCCCATGTCCTTTTTTCTTCTCCATGTGATGTAGCTCCAATTGCCTATAATGCACACAATTAGGAAGCAAAAGCCTGTGATAATGGTAATACTATGAGAATACTAGAAGATGTGATTTAAGCTTGAGAGAGCAAAAGAAAAAGACTTAGAACCTAGGGACTTGAAGGAAGGAAATGGGAGGAAGAATGCTCATTTTATAATCAACACACAAGATGAGAGCCTTCGATTTGTCACCTTCGATATGCGACTTGCCAAGAGATTCCTTTGAGAATCCATGAGACATATGACACAAGATGCCAAATGTAGGATTGTATGATGCTTGAAAGTCAAACATGGCTAAAAATGGAAGAGGATCTATGACATGTCATGTGACACCCCAAATCCACTCAAAGCAAAGAATATATGACAATGGAAGCCAAATATGGACATGCGTAAGAGAATAAGAGTATATGGATTATGACATATCTTAGCCAAGTGTAAATGGAGAATCCATGATGTGTCATGTGCATATGTCATGATGATGTCAATATCATGTAGAATATTTGAATTAAAAATCCCTTATTCCACACAAATAGAAATTAGTAAAATGGAAATTAATGGGTGGAAAATGGAACTTGGGAAATTGTGAATTCCTATAGTTTGTGAATGATGAATCAATTAAGGATGTTAGTCAGAAAGAACGATTAGTAAAATTACATAGGATTAAATTATGGGTTGTTTAATCCTGTAGAGAAAATTAGTAGATGATTGGCCAATTTGATTAAATAAGTGCGATAGTATCCTTTGATGAAATGTGACGATAATGTAGATTAACTGGGATGATGATGGGTAGACGAAAGCCATGGTCAAATTGATTGATTGGTGAAAAATTATAAAATGCCAAGGACACATGACATGAACTAAGGACATGTAACATTTAACTGACATTGTAAAATGGTACAATATCGAGATTGGTTGATAAATAACATTGGCGAACACTATCAATATTATTAAATAGTTGAAAATGCTATGATTTAACACTGAGAGGCTTGACAATGTCAAATATCAGATGATGTGAATGACAGTTGGACCTAGCACTGAGAGCCATGACAATACTGAGGTCAGATTAATAAGATTTGATAGATTGATAGGTTTCCAAGGCACTGAAAGCCACAACAATGCCTAGGATTGGACAAATGATGATAGATTTGGGATGTTTGACATGTTCTGGGTTGATTAAGACTGATTTCGAGTTGATTTGGGGTGATTCCGAGTTGATTTGATATGATTTCGAGTTGATTTGATATGATTTTTGAATTGATTTGAAATGGTTCCAAAATGAGCTGCAATTAATGTGAAAGAGGATACGAATGATAATAGACATTGTTGAGATATGATCAAGTTGGCCAAAAGACCAGAGTTGGTGGAATGAGAAAATGGGATGAGTTAGTATGAAAATGTGATGAAACCATAGACGTGAACCATTTTTGAGCGTCTACAATATCATATCATATTTAATTAATTAAATAAAAAAGTTAAATTTAGAAGACTTAATTAAAAGTCTATTCTTGGGTTCAAAAAGAAATTAAAATTATTAAGGCTAAATTTGACATAATTATATTTATTTAATTTAACACGTATAAATTTAGAAGTTACATTTTTAAATAGCAAGATTTAAATATTATTTTTAGTTAAAATAATAATATTGCTCTCTGAAAAGCATCTTGTTATTTAAGCAAGTGGGAACAATAAAATAAAGTATTATTTTAATAAAAAGGCACTAAGTGTGCATGGAAGAATTAATTAAATAAAATAAATAGATAATAAATTAAGCGAAAGGGCTTTTAGAAAACAAAAACCCTAACTAGGGTTAGAGGCCTTTATTAGAGGACTTTAGCTCATTTCTCCACACACGGGTCTAGATGAGCAATTTAGAATTGAAGGAAGGAATTTTTCTGGAAGCTTGGGAGAACGTGGATCTTGCAGGGACAACTGGATTACTAGATTTTTAGCATCATATTGAGGTAGAGTTTTGTAGAAATCATTGTAGGAAATCTCTAGAGATTTTTGTATTCTTTGTGCCTATTATATCGATGTTGATTAAAAGAAACTTATTGTAAAATGAAGCCCTTTTTTGAGAGATGATTATTCTTCATTATTAAATCATATGGTAGAAAACAAGATCGAAACCCTTACTAGAAAAGTTATAATTTGGAAATAAAATTCATAGCTAGGGTTTGAAATGAAAATCAGATTATATTTACAAAAAAATTAATTGCTTGGAATTAATCTTCCTATCAGATTATTAAATAAAAATATGTTTATATATATATATATATATATATATATATATATATATAACCACAATAATAATTTTATTACAGTGGTAAATATTTATTTACTAGAGGAAAAAAATGTAGTTGTTTATTTTTTTTGGATGGGGTTTTAATTATTAAAAAATTATAAAATGGGGGTGGGGGCCACCACCCGACACCCCCCTTACCTATTTGAACAATGATTTTTAAAGCCTGTCAGTGGGTCTTTAAGGCATAACGCACAACAAACTCTACTATTGTAGCAACAAAATCTGTCATAGCAGTACTTAGTTGTTGCATCAACAAAGGTTGTCGCAACAGCGTGAACGCCTAGGGCAGTAATTAATATTTAATTTATTTTTTAAAATATATTTTAATTATTATTTTATTTAATTTTGTTTATTATTAAAAAATTAAAATGTAAAAGATTTTTTAAATATATATCTAATTTTGTTAATTTGTAATTAGGAGTTTACATGATATTGAATTTAGTTTTCAATTAAATTAATTTAAATGTGTTTATAATTAATTATTATTTAAGATTATTATATTTACATGTTAAATGATATTAAATTTAGATTTAAATAAATTATTAAATGGGTTTCTTGAAAGGAATTTTTATTATTTAATAAATTAATATTATATATGGACTATGATGATAACTTTAATATTAAATTTAAAATATTGTCATTTTTTTGTATAAATAATAATGATTTATTATTGCATTTTAAATGGAAGTATAGACATGGATTCTTTTAAATTAAAATTGGGAAATGTCTAATAATCAAACCAAACTCAAAAAACTATTAGCTGGAAAACCTATGTGAACGAAAACTTCAACTTTTATTCAAATCAAACTTTATGGAATCATATTGAAAACTATATGGCCAAAAACTACACATGTTTTTAAATTTATTTTATGATGTGGTGTTTTCATCTAGTGATGGGTTTTGGGAAACCTTGTAGTTGGCCAAATTAGGAATGTATACCAGAGGCGAGATTTTGAGTTTTGTTTTCTAGTGACTTATGTCGAGATTATTTGTTTTATATGTGTTCTTGTGACAAGATCGTGTTCTTCTATGTAAGCCCATGTGTGGTGGTTTTCTTGACGTAACCTTTGTGGGTTCGATCTATTATCTTTTGGTGATTTCCAATTGCTCGTTTAAGACTTATGTGATTATTGTGATTTTATGAGATATACTTTTATGAGCTTAGGGTAGGCTATCTATGTGTATGTTGGGAAGTGGCTTGCAATGGAGGTCAGATCCCTAAAGAGGCTACCAGGGCAACCCATTATAAGTTGTATTAATAAGTGATAACAATTTCACTAATGGAGTTTAAATGAATTAACAAGAGTCAATGTTTTACCTCACCCATGCCTCGAGTGCTAATACATGATAGGATGGGAATAGAGAGGATGCTTGGTTGCGACCTTGCCTCATTGGTATAACTTGTCTATAAGAAAGGATATTAATGTTGTATAGAGTCACTAGGGGGTAGGGTCCTAAGAGACTACTAGGGTAACCTTAGAGTTTACTCATGTGATGACACCTTCCCATACGCATATTAGGTTTCTTAGATGTCTTGTTTATCTCTAGGATTAGATGTTACCTTGTGTACTTAGTACCTTAACATATAATGCTATTAGAATCCCTTGACATAGATTCTCATTGTGACTTTGGATTGGTATCCATTTGGGACTTGAGATTATCTCCTCAACATAGTGGGAGTGGGGTCACTTAGGTTCCACAAGGTTGGATGGTAGTGATTCTTTTGCCATCAAGATCTGACAACTGGACACCAATGCTGGATGTGCCTTGTTGTAGATGTTTTATTCTTCTTACCTTGTGATTATGTTGCGTGGTCATATTCTAGTATTTTTTTCTTCAATTATTTGAGATCCTACGGGATGATCTATCTTATCATGATGTATATTCTTTTAGCATTTCATACCTTGCAAGATGTGCAGCAGATGAGTATGCACCTTATGTATATTCTTTTATGTGATTTTGTACATGTGGTAACTTTAACACTTTTTTGTGGGAACAATTAGACAATGGGAGGCGGTGGAAAAATGTCAAGCGGCAGTGGTGGAAAGGAATAACTCGGGAAAGGAAATTTCAAACATGCGAGATCTGTGCCAAGCCTGGAATCTGCGTTTGCAAGTGACTCTGCAGGTCCAGGAGATGTTGATGATGGAAGTACATAGGAGGACCCAGGTGGAGGAGGGATTTTGGAGGACTTGGGTGGAGGGCCCAAACCCATTAAAAAATGGTCGAGCCTTTTTGGAGTTTGACCCACTGGCAAATCTTGCTTTCCCCCAGTTAAAGATACGTCTGCAAGAGATAAAGGTAAGTTTTCTATTGAAATCCCTGACCAGATCATTGATAAAAACATTTCGAGCATGGATTCTACTCTGGTTGATCAGTTTATTGGGGCTAGACCTAACATTGATGATGTAAGGAGTTTTGTGCGGAAGAAATGGAGTCTAAAAGGTCAAGTTCATGTCTCTGCGATGGCTAAAGGGTGTCTCTCATTTTGTTTTTCCTGTGATGAGGACAAATGAGACATTCTTTGTTGCAGCCCTTGGGTGATGGGGAGGCATATCTTACTCCTCCAGAAATGGTCTCCTAATCTCTATGCTATGGATGAATCTACTATTCAAGCCTCGGTGTTGGTTCATTTACCTGGCCTCCCCCTCGAGTTTTGGGTGGAAGATGTGTTTCAGGGGATCGCCCAAACCTTTGGTGAGCTTCTTTCTTTAGATCTAGTTATGGTTTCTAGGAAAAGGATGAGCCATGCCAGATTTGTGCTAGAGTAACTCAAGGAGTGGATATGCTTGAATCAATCGCGTTAAAATCCAAGTTGGGTATATGGGATCAATGCATTGAGTTTGAGTCTTTCCCCTTTGTTTGCTTTCATTGTAAAAAAGCTGGGCATTGGGCTAAAAAATGCCCCTCTTTGAGAGAGAAATCCAAGAAGGGTAAAAAAGTATGGCAACGAAAGATGGTGGCAAGGGATGCTAGACCTCTAATTTGCGGAGGGGTTACTCCAGATGGGAACACTGCTTCTAAGGATCTGAGCAAGGATGCAGGGTCTACTAAGGCTATTGGAGTACCTGCCAAGATCATGGATGTTGGTGTCTTGCTGGTTGGCCATTCTATGAAGGATTCTTTTGAGGTTTTTGAGAAAGGTACCGAGACTTGAGTTTCTCTAGATGGGAACGCTTCTTCCCAGGATCTGAGTAAGGATGCAGGGACTACTAAGGCTATTGGATAATCTACCATGTTCATGGATGCTAGTGTTTTGCAGGCTAGCCATTCAGTGAAGAATACTTTTGTCAACCCTCTTAGGCAGGTTCCTGTGGAATTCTTGGAGAAAGACCAGGAGTGTCTTGTATAGCAACAACACTGTGACAATCTAGAGATGACCCTAGTTGGTCAAGATGTTTCAACTAAGAATGGTGGGAATCATTCTTTTGTGGCATCCCATATGGTTCCAACTTCTCCTTTAGACTCCCCTATGAAGGATATGGCTAAGAAAGGAAATTTTGTCAATGGAGAAGTTGAGGACTTGTCTCTTGTTGAGGAAGATCAGTGAGAGGAGGATGTTTCTAATACTGAATGGTCCACGGTTGGAAAAAAAAAAAAAAAAACAAAGAAAAATATAAAAACAGGAAGAATGAAGAGGAGAATGCAGAGCAGGTACCTCCTAAGCCTATGAAGAGAGGCCCTAAGCCAAAAGGGGACATGAAATGCTCAGAAGATAAGCCTCTTGGAATATCTCGTAAGCATGGGGATGTTGGTTCCTCCCTTTCACCAATTGGCAGACCTTCTAACCAGCAGGGGAGAATAGCTGAGACCATCAGAAGCATAGCAAATGGTAATCAGAGAACTATTTTGGAAATTAAAAAAATTCATAAACCCTGAAGATTATCTCATGGAATATTTGAGGGTTAAACAACCCTCATAAACAAGATATTTTGAAGAATTTGATCAGAGATAATAGGCCGGATATTTTGGTGATTCAAGAAACCAAAATGCTCAAAGAAAAGGTAGAGAATCTCCCAATGTTTCAGTGTGGGAAGATTATTGGGAATGACTCGGTAGGAGCTCCATGAGGTTTGGCTATTTTTGGTCTAGTAGGTGGATTCAAGGGGAAATCATCTCTCAAAACTTTAATTTTATGAACATTAGATTCATTAATTCCAAAGATAATTTTTGCTGGATCCTCGCAAATGTTTACACTCCTACTACTAAATGGGGTAAGAAGGCATTATGGACTGAAATTTCAAATCAAAGGAAGTCTTTTGAGGAGGAAAATTGGATTGTTATTGGGGATTTCAATACTCCGCTTAAAGAACATGAAAAATGGGGAGGGAGCCAAACCCTGCTGGATAATAGGATTGACTTAATGGAGTTTATTTCAACACACTATATTGATTTACATGGTATTGAGTACACCTAGACTAACAGAAGGGCAGGTAATGATCTTATTCAGGTTAGATTGGATCATGCTCTCATCAGTATTGACTGGCTCCTTTCTTATAAATGTAACCTCAGTGCTCAAGTTAGGGTGGGTTCTGATCATTACCCTATCTTTTTGGTTGCTGACAGGATTAATTATCATAAGAACTTCCCTTTCAGATTTGAAAAAATGTGGACCCATCATCTAGGTTTGGAGACCCATATCATGGATTGGTGAGACATTCAAGTTGATGGTACATCAATGTTCAAAGTTGCTGCAAAATTGAAGAATGTCAAGAAAAAGATTAAAATTTGGAACATAAATACTCTTGGTAATATCTTTGAGAATAAAAATAAGATTATTGAGGAGCTTAAAGATATTCAAGACAAGATTCAAATGGAGGGTTATGTAACCTTTTCAAGGGAAGAAGAAAGTGGTAAAATGGTTGAATTGCATGATATTATAGCCAAAGAGGAAACGTTTTGGAGGCAGCGCTCTAGAAAGGTCTTCCTTAAGGAAGGTGATCATAACAATAAGGTTTTCCATGTGTCAACTCTCAAGCGTAGGATGGCTAATAGAATTTGCAGACTTAAAATGGATGAGGGATCTATGGAAGATGACAAGACCATAAAAAGGGAGGCTGTGGGCTTCTTCAAATCTATGTTGCAAGAATCCAATTTGGATCTGGACAAACGGGATTCTTTTCTTAAATGCATCCCTTCTTCTGTCTCTGTGGACCAAAATTCTTTTCTCACCTCTATTCCCTCGAATGTTGAGATTTCTCAAGCTGTCTTTTCTTTTGAAGGAGACAAAGCTCCTAGTCCAGATGGTTTCCCGCTCTTTTTCTTTCATAAGTACTGGCATATTATTGGATTGGATGTTTGCAATGAGGTGAAGGAATTTTTTGGGTCCAGGAATATCCTTAAAGAGTTGAATGGCACATTCCTTGCTCTCATTCCTAAAAAGCCAGGAGCTGATAGTATGGACTTGTTCAGACCCATCAGTTTGTGTAACTCTTTTTACAAGATCATTTCCAAGGTTCTTACGCTAAGAACCATGACTGTTTTGCCTCACATTATTTCTAGACAACAGAATGGGTTTGTTCCAGGCAGGAAAATTTTGGATTCCATTATTATGGTGCACGAAAACATCCACTCCCTTTCGGTTTCCAAGAAGGAAGGTTTCTTGCTAAAGCTTGATCTGTCTAAAGCCTATGACAAAGTGGATTGGCATTTTCTCCTCCATGTTTTGGAAGCTTTTGGCTTCAGTAAGAGATTTCGTGATCTCATTTTTATGCTGGTGTCGTCAACTTCTTTCTCAGTGCTCGTGAATGGTTCTCCTTCCTCTTTCTCCAAGGTTTCTAGGGGTTTAAGACAAGGTGACCCTATTTTCCCTATTCTTTTTATTATTTTAGCTGAATGTTTGGGAAGATTTATAGATGGTTTGGTTCTTAAAGGTGACTTTGTGGGTCTTTATCCTTCCTCCTCGGCTTTAGTCTGCTCCCATCAACAATTCGTTGATGATTCTATTATTATGGGAGAAGCTTCGATGAAGAATGTTAGGATTTTGAAGAAGGCTTTGCTAGATTATGGCTTAGCTACTGGTCAACTTATTAACTGGAATAAGAGTCTGATTTACTTCATGAATGTTAATATGGAAAGGCAATTGAAGATTAAAAATATTTTTGGCTGTGAGATTGGCTCCTTTCTAGGCTCCTATTTGGGTTTACCTATGGGTTTATCCCCTCCTAACAGTTTCTAGCATTCTTTGATAGATAAAATTCACTTGAAACTTGAAGGTTGGAAGGGATCTTTACTCAGTCAGGTTGGTAAGGTGGTTGTTCTTAAATCTATCTTGCAAAGTGCCCCGCTATATGCTTTGAGTCTTTTCAAAATTCCTAGAAAATTTGCCCTTGCTACTGAAAAGATTTAGAAAACATTTTATGGACAAGTATGGAGAATAAAAAAAGATTCCCTCTTATTGCTTGGCAAAATGTTTGCATGCCATATAAGAAGGGAGGTCTTGGGCTACGTAGAGTTTCTTCCATGAATGATTTCTTAATGGCTAAATTGTTATGGAGATGGCATAATGAGGATGGGGAATGGAAGAATATTTGGAATGATAAATACAACTTTGATAACCTTTCTCTCTACCATTACCTTAATAGTAATGTGGCTCAAGGGGGGTCAATGATTTGGAAAAATTCTCAGCAGCTCAAAAACATCATAAGAAAAGAGATAAAATGGAAGGTTGGAAATGAAAGGAGAGTTCTTTTTTGGGAAGATGTTTGGTTTTTGGATCACCCCTTGTGTGATGACCCAAGATGGAACAGGTATATGGACTTGTGTAAGACCCAATTTGGTTCTCTTATGGAAGACTATTGGATAGACAATGGATGGGTGGATCTTTTTAGACTTGACCCCAATTTGGCTGAACTCAGAAAGAGCCTTAATGTTTTTTTCTTAAATCAAAAGGAGGATGAACTTATATGGGGAAAAGAACCTAATGGTGTTTTTTATATTGCCTCTGCCTATGCTGACTCTTTTGATAACCATGATGAACCTTGTTGGGCTAAAGCGTGGATGAAGGGTATGACACCCAAGGTTAACATTTTCTTTTGGACCCTGCTGCAAAACAAAGTACTTACTCTGGATAACCTTAAAAAACATGGGATTGTTATTATCAATAGATGTGTACTTTGTAAGAATGATGGGGAATCTATTGATCATATTACCTTACATTGCCCTTTTTCTGTGAAGATTTGGGATTCTATATTTCATCTATTAAAGGTTGAATTGGTTTTCCCTTCCAATCTTCAGCTCTTCTTTAATAGTTAGAAGGCTCCTTCAAAAAAATCCTTGATTGGTATACTATGGGATTTCATTATGACGTATGTTTCTTGGGGTATCTGGAAAGAACGTAATGATAGAATCTTCAAAGGTGTTGAATCCAACCCAGTTCAAGTCTTCCATAAAATAAAGAATCTTTTGATTGAGAACATTAAAAATATAGCCCCAGATCATCAACCTTGTAATGATTTGGAATCTATTGTTCTTCTCAATTGGAATTTCAAGGCTGAGATTTTGGGTGACCAAAGGCTCAATCCTAGGGAACAAGCTTGTTGAGATTGCCCTCCTGATGATTGGTACAAGATTAACTTTGACAGAGCATCGAAAGGTAACCTCGGAATTGCAAGATGTGGTATTGTCATAAGGGATTCCAAAGGGGACAATGTTGGAAGCTTAGCTATTCCAATTGGTACCCAAACAAATCATGTTGCTGAAGCCTCGGCTGCTCTCCATGGTCTTGTGTATGCAAAAAAGTTGAACTTGAAAAGGATCTAGTTAGAAGGGGATTCACTCAACATTATTAATTATCTAAATAAAAAAACTACACCTTCATGGACAATTAGTAATATAATTTATGAGTCTATTCAAATCATTAATTCTTTTGATTTATGTGTTATTTCCCATAACTTTAGAGAGGCTAATGGGACAACTAACTGGGCAGTGAATGTGGCATGTAGAAATGATCAAATTATTATTTGGGATACTCATGACCCCTTACCGCTAGAGGCTCGACTTCTTTTCCATAATGATAAATGGAGGTCATCTCAAAACGTTTTCTAATAATGAATATGTCAGTACGGGAGTATGATACTGAGGTATGTGACTATGGGTTTTGTGCTTTAATTCCCAATTATTTATGTAAAATCTCATACAATTTCTGGGTCTATTTCACCCTGGTGTTGTTCGCTGTCATTTGTGAGGCCCTCTTTAATTGGGAGTTGCAGATGAAGTTCTCTGTGATTTTTGGTGTTTTACAAATGGGAGGTAAGAGGAGACGAGTTGAACTAGGAAGTTGCATGGAGTGGATGAAGAAGGAAGAGGTGTGGGAGATTTTGAGAAGGGGTAATTTCACTGGGTTTATGAAGAGATTAAATGGAGGCAATCCTGCCATCACACAACAATTTATCAAAACCTAGAAAGAGGGCTCGATTATGGTGGGTAACCAGTGCATGGAGATCACAGAGGAGGTGATTGCTGAGGCTATAGGCCTAGAGCTTGAGGGTCTCAATTTCTACAGGGAGTGGAAGTTATCTGATAGAGCCATGGGTGATTTTTTGGACTCTAAGATTGAGAAGGATCACATGGTAAAAATTACTAAGTCCTTCATCAACCCGACTTCAATATCTCGCCCATGGCAGTTCATCATGTTTGTTATCATGGAATATTTAACGTTGGATGGGAGATTTACCAAATGTTATGGTTACCATTTCATGCTGACCAACCATTTTAGGCGTAATGTGAAAATTAACTTCCCCTATTATCTGAAGCAGTCTCTCACTATCTCTATCCAAGCTTTACATAAAGACCCAAATGGTGAACATGTCTTCCATGAGGGTCTAATGGTTCTTATTTTGAATACTTTAAAGGCCAAAAGAATAGTGAGGAGCAGGGGTCGAATTAAAGATGCTGACTATGAAAAGGAAGGGAGTGCCTAGGAGAGGGGTTATGACTCTGAAACCTAGGATGAGGCTGATGGGGATGAGGTTTGTGTGGTTAAGGGAATTGGCAATAGATCTAAGAAGAAAAGGAGAGCCGTGGGTCACTCTACCTCTGAAAAGGAGAGTGATTTTGTGGAGGATCTGCTAAGGGTTTATAAGAAGAAGTTTGAGATAAAGGGGAAGAGGGTTAAGGATAGTCCAAGGAAGAGGGCTTTGTCCCCTTCTGGTGATGATGATACCCTAGCCCGATGCTTGGAAAAGAAAAGATACCCGTCCAGACACCCTGATAAGGAGTTAGGAGATAAAGGGGAGTTGGGTGATGAGGATTCCCAGGAACAGGGAATTCATGAGGGTTGGGAGAATAGACATGAAGGTACCCCTAAGCCTATGAAAGGGATGCATGGTAACCCATGTGCTATACTGAAAGAAATTGGGCTCATGAAGAGCCAAATTCAAACAATTGGTAGTGACATGCAAGAACTTAGGAAGGTTGTCATGCATGTTAGTAAAAATGCACGTGGTGAGCGCACCCTCGGCCAACATATTGATAGGCTTATGGAAGTGTTTGGCAGCACTGAGGATGTTAAAAATATTATGCAAAAGTTTCCGCAATTGGAGGCTAAGAACAGGGCTATTGACAGAGACTTCAATGCGAATCAGGAGAAGGTAACTATGATGGAAGCGAAGATGTGCAACCTTGAGAAGTTAATTAAGAAAATGGTCAACAATGTGTCTACCCTGTTGAAGAAAGTGGACATGGATAAAGGCTAGGACTCTTCTCTGGTGGTTGATAGCCAAGGTCCCAGCAAATGCACTAGGGCCCATTCTAAAAAGACTGATGATACAGCCAAGAAGGATGAGGTGAAGGCTATGGAAAAAAAACATGCAGATGTTAGTTGATAAGGCTCTGGACCTTATTAAGGCCACATAGCTGGTTCTTTTCTATCTTTTGTGTTGTCCTTTTGCTTTCCCAGTGCTGTTTCTTTGCTATTTTTTTCAGCAGTTCTGTCTGTGACCTCTCGTGTTTCTTTTTGGAGGTCTGTTTAGTTTTGGTTCCTAAATGATCTATCTTTTCTAAGACTGTCCTTTTATAATAAGGTTTCAGGTCCTTAAAATGTGCTTTTACTTAATCAAAACTTTAAGACATGGACTTTGTTTATTTAACAAACTTATGTATGTGATTCAACATTATGGAACCCTCTAGAGATGTAACTTTATTGGTTTTCCTATGCATGTATGTTGATGTGCATTTGAGTTATTGCTTCCTCTTAGTTATCTTTGTATTGTTCTAATCTTCCAAAAACAAAAACAAAAACTTAGCAATATTATACATTAATTTCACTTGGGTTCCCTAACGGGGCGTTACAAAATCAAGGGATTTTTTAGTGAGTGCCAATAACATTCTTACATTCTTAGAGAGTATAAAGGATCAAGGACAGTCTTAGTGAGTGTCAAGATCAAGGACATTCTTAGTAAGTGCCAAGACTAGATCTAGAGGATTCTTAGTGTATGGTGAGAGTAGATCAAGAGATTTATTAGTGAGTTTTTAGACTAAAAGGACATTCCTAGTGAATGTTGAAATTCCTAAAAATATGGAATTAAGGTAGAGACTATATATCTCATAAGGTTTATTCATACAAGAGGAGGGCAACACATATCAAGAGGAACAAAGTGCTACCACAAATAAAGATAAGTTCTACCTTTTTTTTTCTCAGGATTTTGATTTTGTAATGAAATATCCTTAGATTTGATATGTTTATGTTTAAAGATAAATGATTATTCTAATATGTAGTTGGAACCATTGTTTCATGACTAAATAAATATATTTCCATTAAGGGTCATTGTTAAACAAGGTGATAGATCAGAATTGTCGAAACCATGTGCAAAGATTTGACATTGCTTGAGGACAAGCAAATTTTGGTAAGGGAAAATTGTAATGTCCTCATTAAGAATGGGATTTAATGATAAATAATATAATATATTATTAAATTAATTATATACAATAATGAGAGAATGTAACTGACATAATATAACATTACATGAATATAGTAAGATTATACAATAAATATATTACAAAATAATAATATTAAAATATAAAATAAGTAAAAAAATACAATAAAATAAATAATATAACATTCAAATAATAAATATTGTGTTATTTGTGATGTTAATGAGTATTGTGTTATCTGTGATGCCACCTTGGTCACTGTGTCGTGTTGAGTGACCTGTTTCACCTTTGGACTATAGTTTTGTTTGGTTTGGGCTTCTTTGAAAATTACATGATTTGTAAAGGGTTTCAGACTCCTTTCAAAACTTGTTTTTCTTATAAAAAAAATTCAAATAATAAATAGTCAATTAATTATTAAATAATAATATGTTCACTTAATAAACAATACTTGAAATTATAATTACTTGACTATAAGCTAATATTAAGGACGTCACCTCCGTCAAACATAATTGAGTGAGAACCAGTCCATGGCACATAACAAGACGACACCGTGAGTTAGAGAATAGTAAGGGATATAGTCTTTGGAGGAATAAAATTATTCCTTACAAGTGGAATGACCATCTTACACCACATGTTTTCTTTGTTGAAAGGCTCAAAATTTTATATGAACATATTGAGAAAAGTTTGAAAATAAAATATATGTATGTTAAATCATGATGGTATCTTGACCTGTAATGATCATGCATGGTGGATGGTATGTGTATAGCCTCACCATTCTCTATTGACAAAATTATCAAGCCCTTAATTGAATATGAGAACAAATTATTAAGTTATGTAATTAGCAACAATCATCAATAAGGGAGAAATCATTGAGTGAAGAGAGCATGGCTGAGATTAGCAATGTGACTGGGATAATACAAGAGAAATCAATATTGCAAAGATTGGATATTTCCTAAATACAATATGCTAAGCATGCAATTTTAAATGTTGGCAATGAGGAGGTTGCAATTTAAGATTACAAGAACGATTAGTTTGAAGATAATTACCTAAGGTCAACCAAGGCATGCAATATAAGTGATTGTTTATCAATCATTGAATGATCTTAAATAAAGATAATGAATTATAATATTTAAATTATGGAAGGGCATGGTTTTATCCATTCAAAGGATATTTAAATTATGGAAGGGCGTGAATTATAAAGGTGTTTGTTAGCATCAAAAGGATATAATCATTCAATCAAGAAGATATAAGATGACAATTGAATCCCTTTCATGAGGGTAAGGCATAGGTGTTTAGGGAAAAAATATAAGTGCTTTAATAGGATGTAGGCATTCACTTTTTACACTAAATCATTAAATATGTGTATGGGGGAAGGAAGATTTCTAAGCACAACCCCTTTTGAATTCAAATTAGATTAGAAAGGCCCAAATAGAAGAAGGGATGCCAATGCTTTATTTTAATTAGTAAAAGTAATAGGATGCAAATATATGCTTATTTATCTTGATGTAGGGAGCTCCCCTTAATACCATAAACTCATAATAGAAACATAGAAACAATAGAAAATGCGAGAACAAAATATGGACTTCTTATTTGCACCACAAATGCGAAATTACAGAATTCATAACTACAATATGCTAACCCACATGGGGGCCTTCAGTACAAAATTTGCAAGACAAGCTATAAACTATCACCTAGACCTCCCCTAGACAATGTTCGGGCCTTTCTTAAATAGAAAGTTTTATGCCGCCTGAGATGATTTTAGATGCTCAAACTTAATACCTAGGGATGACAGACCCTAACAATACACATAGAGTCAGTAAAATACATGTTTGACAAATTATTTTAGAAATTTTGGTAGCCCAACTTTCGAAGGCCATAACTCACAAACCATTGCTCTGATTTGCTATTATAGCACTTTTCAGAAATGCCAACTCTTGATCTACAGGCAAGGAATGGTGCTAGCACCCTTGTATCGAGTTTTCAGACCTCATCTAGACACTCTAAGGCCTCCAATAGTGAGCCTAAAGATTTTTTTACAAATGTTTCCACCTAAAATCCGCAATAACTTCTCTGATAGTAATGCTTGAGCAATGAGATTTTTATGGTAGGCTTACAACTCTAAAATGAACCTTCCTATAGAAAATGAGAACATTCTGAGCTCATATGAAAAACTTACTAAAAATAGTAAGTTCCCACAAATAGTAACCAACCTGTCTACTAGTCCTTATTAAAATAGAAAAGATTGAAAATAAATACAAAAATTTGGGTGATGCAAGATTGTCTCAGGATGCTCCTGCACCAGACACTCAAGGTAATTATAGAAGTGACCCTGTCATGTCTCAGGTGTGCAGAGGAAAACCAAGACGGTTAACCTCCTCCTTTGCTAGCCATGATGAATCCTCAATTGGTCTCCCTTTTCATTTGACTAGATATTCCTCATAAGTTCTATTTCTGGTACTTTTTCCAACACGACTGTCTAGTATCTCCTTAATCTCCTTTGTAGCCGAACTAGTTGCTGGAATGCTCCACAGCACTTCTACAACTTCATCTCCATCACCTCCTTCATAATACTCTATCAAATCTAAAAATTAAATACTAGTGAAATATTCAATTTAGTAGGCAACTCCACTTCATATGCATTGCCAGAATCATGCCTCTTCACTATGTTGCACGGTCCAAACTTCTTCATCTTCAACTTATTATATGTACCCACTGGAAAATGCTCCTTTCTCAAATGAACCATGACTTCATCTCCAATATGCAATTACTTATATATCCTTTTCACATCTACCTTAGCCTTAAACTGTGTATTCATCTTTATGATGTGCTTCCTCACCTCCTCATGGATGTTCTTCAAATGGTTAGCAAAATCTTCTGCTTCAGCACTACTTATCTCTCCTTTATCCAACTGCCACAATTTAGAAGCATTTCTGGGACTACTTCCATATACAATTTGGAATGGTGATTTACCAGTACTCCCATTGATAGAATTATTATATGAAAATTTTGCCTGTGGTGAAATCATATCCCATCCCTTTGGTTTATCTCCAACCATGCATCTCAACAAATTTCCCAAACTGTGATTCATAGCTTATGTCTGTCCATCAGTCTATGGATGATGTAATGAACTGGACTTCAAATTTGTCTTCAACTTCTTCCACAATGTACACCAGAAATACCCAACAAATTTGGTATCTCGATTTGAAATTATACTCTTTGGCAGACCATGTAATCTCACCACTTCTTTGGAAAACAACTCTACTACATGAACAACATCACTTGTCTTCTTGTAAGGAATAAAATGTGTCATCTTTGAAAACTTGTCAACAAGCACAAAAATAGAATCATGCTTGCGCTATGTCCTCGGTAATCCAAGAACAAAATCCATGTTGATTTCCTCCCACGTCTTCACTGGTACAGGTAATGGCTCATACAACCCTATATTTTGCTTCACTACTTTTGCCATCTGACATACTCTACAACTTTGTACAAACTTCATCACATCTTGCTGTAACTGTGGCCAACAGTAATTTTCAACAACCAAAGCTATAGTTTTATCTCTGCCAAAATGTCTAGCCAATCCTCCACTATGCTTCTCCTTGATGAGATTTTCTCTCATTGAACTTTTGGGAATGCACAACTGGATTCCTTTGAACAACATATTATCCAAGATCATGAAATCTGATTGCTTTGTCTTGTCAAGTGTAACAGGTTTTGTACAAGCCTTCCATGCTTCACCAAAATCAGGATCATCTGGATACAATGTATTGAGTTCCTTGAACCCAACCACCTCTATCTACATTTCTGTCAGCAAAATTTGTCTTCTACTAAGAGCATCTACAACTTTGTTAGACTTCCCACTCCTATGTTTCAAAACAAATGTATAACTCTGCAAAAACTCAACCCACTTTAAATGCCTTTGGTTCAATTTTCCTTGACTATTCAAATATTTTAAAGCTTGATGATTAGTATACAAAACAAACTCCTTAGGAAGAAGATAATGTCTCGACTTCTTCAATGCTTGAACTATAGCATAAAATTCTTGATCATAAATAGAATATTTTCTTTTTGTATCATTCAACTTCTCACTGAAATAAGTAACAGGCCTACTTTCCTCGCTCAAAACAACTCCTATTGCAGTACCGCTAGTGTCACAATCTGCTCGAAACACCTTGTTAAAATCAGGAAATGCTAAAATAGGTTGCTCAGTAACTTTCTATTTCAATAGATTAAAACTCTTATCTACCCCTATAGTCCACTTAAACTCTTTCCTATTCCTTCTCATTATTTCAGTCAAGGGTCCACAAATACTGCTAAAACTTCTTATGAACTTTCTCTAAAATGTAGCTAGTCCATGAAAAGATCTCACCTTTTTTGCACTCCTTGGAGTAGGCCATTCAAGGATAACCTTCACTTTCTCTAGGTCCATTTTCAGACCTTCTTTTGAGACTACAAATCCCAAGTACACCAACTCTTTCTTTACAAAACTGCACTTCTTCAAGTTTATCAACAACTTTTCTTCCCTCAACTTATCAAACAACTTGTGAATATGAATCGAATACTCCTCTAATGTCTTACTAAAGATCAATATATCATCTAGGTAAATAATGACAAACTTACCAGAAACTCCTTTAGTACCTCATTCATGACCCTCATGAAAGTGCTTGGTGCATTGGTTAGCCCAAAAGGCATGACTAATCACTCATATAGTCCTTCTCTTTTCTTGAAAGCAATCTTCCACTCATCACCTTCTCTGATATGAATCTGATGGTACCCACTCTTCAGATCTATCTTTGTGAGATACTTAGCTCCACTCAAACAATCCATAATATCATCCATCCTTGGTAATGGAAATCCATACTTTATTATGATCTTGTTGATAGTGTGAGAATCTATGCACATCCTCCCTTCTCAATTCTTCTTTGGTGCTAATATTGTTGGTACAACACATGGACTCAGACTCTCTCGAATCAACCCCTTTTGCAATAACTCATGAACTTGCCTGTTCAACTCTTCACTTTCTGCTGGTGTCATTTTGTGCGCTGCCTTGTTTGGAAAATTGGCTCCTGGAACCAAATCCATCTGGTGACTAATCTTCCTGATTGGGGGAAATCCATTAGGTACATGATTTGATACAATATCATAAAACTCTTCCAACATACTTGCAACTTCTGCAAGTACCTCCTCTACTTCTTCTTTACTATCTTTAAGAATTATAGCAAAACACATATGTTCATGTTTCATACCTTTAAGAAACTCTTTTCCATCAACAAAACATATTTTGGAAGCACTACATACCTTTTCTTCTTTATCCTTCAATGGCTTCAACTTATGTTTCACTCCATCCTTAGTTAGAGTGTAGGTATTTGCTCGCCCATCGTGTACAGCATGCCTGTCAAATTTCCATGGCCTACCTAACAACATATGACATATGTCCATAGGTATGATATCGTATAGTACCTTATCCTAGTAACTTCCAATCTTGAACTTCACTAAGCACTACTCATTGACCATGACCTTGTGGTCATCTTGCACCCAAGCAATACAATATGGACACGGGTGTTTCTGCCTCTTTAGCTTCAACTTGGTGACCATCATTTCTGACACCATATTGTCAGTACTTCCACCATCAAATATCACATCACAACACTTATCTTCACATTTGCACCTTGTGCGAAATAAGCTCCTTCTTTGCTCAGGTTCATTCTCACCACTTAGAAGGACTCTTCAGTTAACTAGGACTTCTCCTCTCTTAGCATCTTCAGAATGTGAGGATCTGGTATCTTCATCAACATGTGCAACTCTCACCTAACCTTCTGTTCTTTGATCTGTCCTTCCTTGGCACTGGGTACATTCAAATTCTCTATGCCCTTCTTCTCCGTAGTGAAAACATTTTCCATAGAAGCCTCCTCTTTCAGATCCTTGTCCTCTGCCTCTTCCTCTCTGATCTCTATTGTTCCAATCATGGAAATAATTGAAATTATTCCCCCTTTGTTTTTGACTGCTACTTCTAGCGGCATCCTTATTCTTTTGATCATCATTACGACCACCATAAGATCGTCCACTAGATCTTCCACCTCGACCTCTTCCACTATTCTTATTATCAAACTTCTTGCTCAGTTTCTCCTCGACTCTTAGGGAAAACTAGTAGGTCTCCTCAATATTGCTCATTCAAACCAGACTTAGCTCATCCTGAATGTTTGGCCTTAACCCATTAAGATAATGGGTGACTTTCTCCTTATCAACTTTTGCATGGTTGGTTCTAATGAGAACTCGGTATAACTCTTTGGTATAGTCTTGAATTGATTTTCCTGCTTGCTTCAACCCTTGCATCTTCTTCAACAGATCAAGCTCATAATCTATGAGAATGAATTATCGCTTTAGTTTATCTTTCATCCGATCCCATCTGGTGATTTTGTCCTTTCCCTTTCTATTTTACTCCAGCTAAACCTCCTGCCACCAGATCTTCACATGTCCCTTTAGTTTTGCCTACACAAACTTGACCCTATTAGGATCATCAATATCTTCATACTTGAAGTACTCCTCTAGTTCATTGATCCAATCGATCAACTCCTCTATGTTAAGATTTCCCGAAAATGTGGGAACCTCAAACTTAGGTCTTTTTCCAATCTTGGAGATGGCCCTAAAAAGCCTCTCTTCCTCTGGATTTAGAACTACCTCTGCTTTAGCATTTTCTTCTACTTCACCCTGATCCTCGCTTTCATCTCTTATGGGAAGATTCATTCCTCTACATATTTGTTCTTCCAATGCTTGAATTTGTCTTTGGAGGGCTTGGAAACCCTCAAGTGTAACACCTACAGCTCTTCTGCCACGCTCTCTTCGTGGAGGCATTTTCATGCTTCCACTAAAACCCTAGCACAAATTGCCTCACAATCGGCGATTTGTCTACATGCTCAGCCGAAACCACAGTTCTGGTGAACTGCCTCTCGGTCGGTGATCTATCCACACACTCAAGAACTCTAGCTATGATACCACATGATGCAGGGAGCTCCCCTTAATACCACAAACTCATAACATAAACATAGAAACAATAGAAAATGCGAAAACAAAATATGGACTTCTTATTTGCATCGCAAATGCAAAATTACAGAATTCATAAGTACAATATGCTAACCCACATGGGCGCCTTCGGTATAATAATTTGCAAGACAAGTTGCGAACTATCACCCAAAGCTCCCCTAAACAATGTTCAGGCCTTTCTTAAATAGGAAGTTTTATGCTGCCGGGAAGGTTCTAGATGCTCAAACTTAATACTTAGGGCTGAAAGACCGTAACAATACACATAGAGTTGACCAAATACATCTTTAACAAATTATTTTAGAAATTTCAACAGCACAGCTTCTGAAGGCCATAACTCATGAACCGTTGCTCCGATTGGCTATTATAACCACTTTTCAGAAACACTAGCTCTTGATCTATAGGCCCAAAACGACACTTTGAGCTTTCGGACCTCATCTGGGCACTCTAAGGCCTCCAACGGTGAGCCTGAAGATTTTTCTACAAAATTTTCCACCGAAAATCTGCAATAACTTCTCTGATACTAATGCTTGGGCAATGAGATTTTTCTAGTAGTCTTGCAACTCTAAAATGAACCTTCTTGTAGAAATTGAGAACATTCTGAGCTCGTATGACAAACTTACTAAAAATAGTAAGTTCCCATAAATAGTAACCAACCTATCTACTAGTCCTTATTAAAATAGAAAAGACTAAAAATTAAAAAAAAAAAAATTGGGTGATGCAAGATTGTCTCAAGATGCTCCTGCATCAAACACTCGAGGTAATTTGAGAAGTGACCCCGTCACATCTCAAGTGTGTAGAGGAAAACCAAGATGGTTAACCTCCTCCTTTGCTAGCCATGATGAATCCTCAACTAGTCTCCCTTTTCTTTTGACTAGATATTCCTCATAAGTTCTATTTCTGGTAATTTTTCCAACATGACTGTCTAGTTTCTCCTTAATCTCCTTTGTAGCCGAACTAGCTGCTGGAATGCTCCACTATGCATATTAAATACTGGTGAAATATTCAATTCAGCAGGCAACTCCACTTTAGACACATTGCCAGAATCATGCCTCTTCACTATCTTGCATGGTCCAAACTTCTTCATCTTCAACTTATTAAATAGTATACTCTACCAATTTCAACCTTTTTACTTCTATCACACTTCACACCAATCTACAAGTTTGTGCTCACTACAACTTAACCGATCAGGATTAAGTAAAAACAAAGAACATGAACATAGAAACCCATAACATGATATTTATCTCATGAAACTTGGTTGGGGTAAAAACCATAGTGTGTGAGTCGATCTTCACAAAGCTTGCAATCTCTTGAAGTATGCCTGCTCAAGAGCTTATCTCTCTTAAAAGATGATAACAACATTGTTAGATGCTACCTAGTTAAGGGATTTTGATAAGACATGTTAAAGTCTTGCTCTATTAGGAGTTTTATGGTTAAAGGAATCTAGAATGCAAGTTATAGTGTCACCATATTAGGGGATTTGATACAAAGAACTTGTTAGGGTCCACCCCCAATGGGACTTATTGTTGTAGAATTAATTAGTGAACAACATGAGTTGACCAAATAAAATAGCTACTATACTTAGCTTGGAAATATATCCTTTTTAAAGCTCTTCTAACCCATCTGGAACTATGCTCTACCTTCTCTTGGCTCTACAACTTTAAACACTATCACTTGTGTGCTTGGCTCTACTTGTTCTTATACATGATAACGCTTGAATTGTTCTATCTCACTGGCTTATCCTCAACACATTTTCTAACTCCTTAGATTTGACTTTACTCTTTTACTTTCTTCGCATTTTGAGATTACACTTAGCTCATTTCTCTTGGCTCTTTGGTTAATCAATCTAAAATCTAACCTTTTTTCTTTCAACTCTATTTCCTTTTATAGTATCTTCTTGCTTGGCTTTGAAACCTTAATCTTTGAATTCAAAATTAGAATTCTCAAGCCTACTTCTAGCTTGAATTCCTATTGTAGTAGTGTATTGCTCTTGTCAGATGTGGTATGTTTGTACAAGAGTCACATATGTCTTATGTCCTTGATGAATTTATATGTTGGAAAGAATTTAAATTTGAAATCTTTTGGTTCTTCCTTGATATGACAACCCTATCACCATTAAGTGCAATGATAAGTGCACTTCTACTTGCTTTGTGACTTGGTAGTCACAGGTATCATGCTTCATGCTTCCCTTCCTGACTTGGAAAAACCATCCTATATGGTCACTAGTCAATTATGAAATTCTTTCTTCTTGACATCATTTTGCACATTCTCTCTCTAGTTAGCATAATTCCCTCTAAGTGGATCTCCTTTGTCATCACCTCTTTTGGGCTTATACTTCATATTTCTCTAATCACCCCTCTGAACTAGAGTCACGCATACAAGATTAACGTGTCATGTTAGTCATTTCTTCCTACCAGTCTTGGTTCCTTCTTGTGTCTTGACATCAATGAAAACATCTCCATAAATGAGTTCATCATTCATTCTACTGATCAGTCTTTGAGGTTTGAGGTAGTTATGCCAACAATCTCCCCTCTGGAATTGATGCAAACACTTAGACATTTTCAACATTTTGGTGCATTTCCTTCTCTTTGTCTTTATCTTTCAAAATCTTCCCCTAAGATGATACATCCATGTACTTTGACCATTATTGGTCCTTTATGGGTTTACTTAGACTTTAATCCTTTTGGATTTCATCTTATGCTTCTCAATTTTTCTGGATTCGCCCCCCCTTGGTTTCTCTTCTTCTGGTCTTCTCCCCCTTTGACAAGAATGCTAAAGGTGGTCATATTTTAACTTTTGTGACTACTCCCTCTATTGATTAGTCTCTTACTCTCATCAATCCATTATTTCATTCCTTTGCAACCTAATTATGGATTGATGCCTCCATGTCTATTCTTAATTCAAGCTCGATAGGGGTAAGACACTAACTTCTCTCTCAGATACTCAAAATTATCCTTTTGAAGAGGATTTGTGAAGATATCAGTCAGTTTCTCCTTGGTATATATTCCAACCTTACCTCTTTTTCTTGCACTTGCTTTCTTAGAAAATGGTACTTGATTGATATGTGCTTTTTCTTTGAGTGCATCACCAAATTTTTGGATATGTTGATTGGACTAGTGTTATCAAAGTTGATAACTATAGATTCCTCCATTTATCCTGAATTCCTTCAAGTATTTGTTTGATCCAAATAACTTTAGTACAATTTATTACTACAACAATTTATTATGCTTCATTTATTGAATATGATCTGCAGTTATGATTCTTTTTGGCCCATGCAATCAATCTTCCTCCAAGAAATAATTTAACAATGGTTGTGCTCTTCCTACCATCTATGATCCCTACCTAGTCAGCATTAGTAAAGACATTGAGCTCAAAGTCTCCCTTGTGAGGATACCATTGGCCATACTCTTTAGTACCCTTTCCATATCTAAAGATTCTCTTCATAGCTACCATGTATAACTCTTTGGGTTGGTAGAGAATTTAACTACTATTCCAACCACCTATGCTATGTCTAGTATGTTGTGCACAACATACTATAGTTTATCAATCATGGACCTATAAAGTGTCTCATTTACTTCAGGATTTTCATCCTCCTTTGATAGCTTGCAACTGGTCACCGTTGGGGTGTCCACGAATTTTTATTCCTCCATACAAAACGTCTTTAGGATCCCCTTCACATATTTTATTTTCCCTATGAAGATCCCTCCTTTTAGTTGGGATAATTGAAGTCTAATGAAAAATTTCATTTCTTTGATCATGGACATTTTGAACTCTCTTCATGGCTTTAGAGAACTCAACACTTAGCTTATCATCTCCTCCAAAGATGATATCATTCACAAATATTTCTACAATCAATAAAATTTCTTTTATTTCTTACTTCATGTATAGATCATTGCAGTTGTCACTTGTTCTTATAAACATGGTCTTTATCAAGTACGAGTGCAGTCTCTCATGCTATGCTCTAAGTGCATGTTTCAATCTATATAGGGATTTTCTCAGTCTACGTACTTGATTTTTACCTTCTTTTTTCTCAAACCCTTCGAGTTACTTGATGTACACTTCCTCTTGTAGAACTTCATTTAGAATTGTAGATTTTACATCCATCTAGTACACTTTGAAGTTCTTGTATGTTGTAAATGCTAGGAATTATATCGTCTTAAAATGGAAACACTTCATTTTAAGGCCTTTTAGCTCTCCTTGGCATGGTTTTGGTCTCTTTTTCTCCTCTCCCTTTCCATTCCATGTTGTATTGTCACCTCTTTCTCTTCAACATGGTCTTCTAGGTATCACTTTGCTACCTTTTTGACATATCTCTTGATCACTTGTTATCTCTTAGTTTTACCTTAACCTCCTTGTGGACCTTTCTAAGGCCTTCTTGTGCCCTTCCATGGGATTAGGTAGACCAGGTTAATCTAGTCTAGACCAGGTCAACCTAGATCGACCTAGTTCTTGGTGGTGGTGGGGTTTGGGACTTGAAAGTCCTCGAGCTTGCCAATCGATTTGATTTAATCCCCCATCAACTTGAGTTGTTTTCCTGCCCAAAAACTAGTATCAAAGGAGGCTTGAGAGATTCATTTTCATATCACATATTCTCAAGACATCTCATCTTCAAAATCTAAGGCATCCACAAGGAAGCAATCAAGGCGTTCTTCTTCAAGCATTCAATTCTAAGCATCTCCTTCTTACATCAAGCTTTTCCCTTCATGGTGGTAGTGGAGTTTAGATCTAAGGAGAAGATCCATCATTATAATCTATTAAAGGTCTTCTATTATTGATCCATGGCATGCCACATACATTTCCATACATGAGGTTTTGGCTTCTTTGATTTGTTTATGGTTTCTCTGAGTCAGGGCTATTACATTTACATGCTTGATCGCCTATCAAATGCAATTGCATCTTTGAAAGTAATTGTATCTTTCATTTGATATTATTTAGATCTACTATAGATAATCATTTCCCTTATCAATTATATTTCAATTTATACTTAATTTGTAATGCCCCGCCAAGGGATCCAAAGAATAAACCTAAAGTTTTACTAAGTTTGGTAGCATTTTTTTTAACATGAAAGTAATATCATTTACAACTAATCCAATTACAACTAATACATAAATATGGAAGCAATAGCAATAACCATCTAAAAGTAAACATAATAGGCTACATTCTTTAAGGATCCCTTAACATTGAGTTACATCTAAATCAACTAACATTATTGAATCCATCTAATACAACAACCACATGAAATAATAATGATAAGTTCAATGTTTATACATTACATTTATAAATGCTCAATCATCCACTGTACATGTCACAGGGTATGAAAAGATTTAAAGAATATACATATGTGAAATAAGGTACATCATCCTATTCTAATCCATGATGCAACAAAGTAAAGATAATCACATGTCATACATGACACATCATCATAGAACATATAGACATCCATCATAAAAGATCAAACATAATAAACTAAGTGCACGGTTCCTCCCAACTGTAAATAACATCATTAGACCATCGTGGGTCCTAGCAATCCCTCCGTGCATGACATTACAAATTACCAAAGAGATCATCGGTATTAACATAGTAGGAATGTCACACCTAAACATACTACATCATATATAAAAAGTAATCTGACATGCAAAAAAAAGCATAAGATAACATCATCTAACATATGTTAATCATCAATGAAAGGATACATATCCACCATCATAAAGGATGCATCAACCACGATGTCTCAAATGGATCTCAAATGATAAGAGTGGAAAAACACTACCACCTGACTGCGTGGAACCTAAGTGGTCCACTCCCACCACGCTGAGGAGATAATCTCAAGTCCCAAATAGGTTAACAAAATCACATAGCATAAATACTCTCTAAGTCTAGGAATCCTAAAAGTATACTAACTCAAAGGTTCCAATCACAAAATTGACATCTAATCCCAAAGGCACACAATGACATGTAGGAAACCTACTCTATAAGCGGGCAAGTGTCATTGCATATATCATGTAGAAGTTACCCTGGCAGTTAGCTTACAACTCCACGGGTCCCTACTGATTCTTATGCGACCACTAGTATCCTCTCATACTGACAAGGCATACTATGGAATGCAAGGTCGCAACCATGCATTCTCTCTACTCCCATCCTAATCTGTACTAGCACTCAAGGCATGGGCGAGAACAAAACAATTATCTTTTTAGGGTCATTTAGTTAGTATTAGGTGTGAATGTTTTCACTTATTAAAACAACTCACAATGAGTTACCCTGGCAACCTCTTAGGGCCCCGGCCCCCATTGCAAGCCACTTCCCGACACTACAAGCAGATAACCTACCCTAAGCTCATGGAATCATAAATCACCCCAGCCCTATACAAGCGACTGGAAAGAAATACCAAAAGATAAACCACAATAAGAATGTCAAATCTCCATGAGTCAACTGAAAAGCATAATAGATAATCATGACCACAATAGTTCTCTATTGGCAACTGAAGGTATCCCTGATAATCAAAAGTATCCATTGGTTCTCAATAACCAAAATATATCTCAAAATCATACTGATCGAAGACTCCAAAATGGTCGAGTCAAACATGTCACAACATGACATCATAAAATAAAATTTTAGTCTCATCATGGCAACTGGAAAGTAATCCAAGGATAACTGATTGATGACTCAAAATGCTTAAGTCAAGTGTCTCAGATACACATAACTCAGCTTCACTCAAGAAGACTGAAAAGCAATAACAATCAGTAAATACAACATCTCATAGAGCATACCATCACATAACCATGGTTGAGTTTATAAAGATCAGAATTAAGACATCATCATGACATCACAATCATAACCCCTAAGCCTCTGGTAGACATCCTATAATTGGTCAACACTAGTCAACCCAAAACCCAAAACAAATAGCATAGAGAAAACACAATGCAAGCACATGTTTTGGTTTTGCTAAAATTACATCATTGAATTAAAAGTGGAGGTCATAGTTTTCATTTTCAAATTTTAGATATTGAATGGAGGAACATTTTGTATGTTTTTTCTAACCCATGTATAGGTTTGGTGAATAAAGGTTTCCCTTTATAACTTTAAAAATCGATCTCCCAATAATTAAAATGATATTTTGTTTATATAAACGTTATTTGCAAATGTCCCCCTTTAAATTTAAATAGTAAATTTTGACATGAGAATTTACCAATAAACATCTTTTCTTCATAATCCAAATTATTTAAATCTCTATAGATAGACATTGATATTACAAAATAATCCATTATTATAAAAGGTGATCCTTTAATTCTAATCATTTATCAAATTATGATAATTATTAATTACTAATAACTTATATACATACTTACATATATATATATATATACATATATATATATATACATATATATATATATATGTATGTATATACATATGTATGTATATATATATACATATATATATATATATGTATGTATATACATATATATGTATATATGTATATACATATATATGTATATACATACATATATATATATATATGTATATATATATACATACATATGTATATACATACATATATATATATATATGTATATACATATATATGTATATATATATACATATATATATATATATGTATGTACATACATATATATATATATATGTATATATATATACATATATATGTATATACATATATATATATATATGTATGTATATACATATGTATGTATATATATATACATATATATATATATATATGTATGTATATACATATATATGTATATATGTATATACATATATATGTATATATGTATATACATATATATGTATATATGTATATACATATATATGTATATATGTATATACATATATATGTATATATGTATATACATATATATGTATATATGTATATACATATATATGTATATATACATATACATATATATATATATATATACATATATGTATATATGTATATACACATACGTACATATATATAATTATTAATATTAATATTTTATAAAAAATGAATTATAAAATCGAATTATGAATCCGAACCATATAACATATCATTACTGTTTTTAAGAAATTGAATACGATTTTAAAATCGCTGCACATCCTTATAAATATCGGCTCCCTCTTTTAAAGGGAAGTTGTGTGGCCTGCCACTGTTGCAGGGCTTGCGACAACAAGCACGACTACCGATGCACTCATAAGCATGGGTCGGGTGGGTAAACCCCCCCACCCATTTTGATTACAATGTTATTTTTTCTATAACGTTTCAATAACATTTTTTCAAATCGCAATGTGATATATTATTCGTTCTTTCAATAAAATATGTGTGTGTGTGTGTGTGTGTGTGTGTGTGTGTGTGTGTGTGTGTGTGTGTGTGTGTGTGTGTGTGTGTGTGTGTGTGTGTGTGTGTGTGTGTGTGTGTGTGTGTGTGTGTGTGTGTGTGTGTGTGTGTGTGCGCGCAGATCTGAATTAACATGTCCATATCTACACAATTTTAAAGGCTTTCAATTTTAAGAAATCCATAAAATATTTGTTCTCCAAATTTACTCAATACATTTTCTAATGGATTTGGCTATAATTTAAACCCTAGCCCCGTAATCTCTTCAGATCTATGCATATAAGGTTTTCTCAAATAAATTTAACTACCCATATTGAAAATGCATACAACCAAAATAGGAAAACCCTTAGAAAGCATATGGAAGACACGAAGAAGACAGGAAGTGCGGGATGCAGAAATAACATAAGAAAAATCACAAGAGTCTACCCGGATTCTGATGCTAATTCGCTTCTCCTCAAAAACTGTAGAGCAAGCTCCTTCCTTCTCCCACGTTCTCGAGTCCTGCAATGCTCCAAAAATGCTCTCCCACGCTGTCTCTAAGCTTCTAGGAATGCCTGAATATAGAGAACTCTCAGGAAGCACCTAGAATGTTTCTAGAAACAACTAGAAAGTGTTGACAACTAAGCATGAGTCCATTACAACCTTCTAGATGAGTCATAAGGTTGTAGACACCATGTGCTTAATTGGTGCACTAACTCCTGTATTGTTGACATATGAGAATTCAAAAAGGTGCTTTAACTCCTAGGCAAGCTTATAACTTTTATTTTAATTTTTATAACTTTCATTTTAATTTTTTTTAACTTTTATTATTATTATTTATTTATTACATTATTATTATTTTATAATTATTTTTAATTTCTAATTTCTTTTATTTAATTCTTTTTCTCAATTAATTCTCATTTAATTAATTATAGACAAAATATCAAAGATCGTGATATTATATTAATTTTCTCCAAATAATTAATTTATTAATTAAATCTATTTATTAAGACTTAATTAATATAAAATTCACCATAGACCTCCAAGATAAAATATGAAAACCCATCATAGAACAATTCATACAAAATCAGTCTAAAGGGTTAAAAATCACGAATTATGTCATCTGACACATTCAGAAGGTAAACTATCCAGATAATTGTCCTACCTCACTAGGACAAATGGTTTAAGGGTTTGGGATTTGGACTTGAGAATTTATCCCTACTCTTATCATTGAGATAGTGTAATAGGGTACGCTCATCCTGGCAATTCAGGGAAGTCGATACTCGGTACTTGCAACCTACATAAAAATCATGCATGTACATACAATATATATAATGCTAAGCTAAACAGGCAATGGCAGGAAGTGGTGCATCATGTAGATCCCGACTAGCAGGTGACTACGACTCCCTTCCTTAACCACATCAGAAACGCCATACAATAAAAACAACCATGCACACCATACACATGCAAGTATGGGGTAAGTATCCATAATAAAATACATGAGATAATAAACCATCTACCTAATCATCATCAATAATTGAAAGCAATGTAATGATCATCATGCATACATGAAATGTAATGTCTAAATGATCTCATCATATATCAACTGAATCCATAACATAATGTCTGATGGTCTCAAAACAATACCACTAATCCATCAACATAAAACTAGTCTAACATAGTCTGATAATGATAACAACAATTTGTTCAGAAAAATGTGAACGAGGGCAGGCACTACATAATTCCTTAACCTAGGGATTGACCAATGCAAGCCCTCATCCAACCCAACAACAAAAACTCTTTATATTTTGTGTGTAGGAGAACAATAGCATAATTTTGCATGCAAATATGAAAATAACTCCCCAGAAGCTTTCTAGAGAGGTTGGTTCAATTATGTTATATTTCTATAGGACTACATCAACTTCATGGAAAGTCATCATTCCTTGAGGTGACCCAGTCCTTTCTGCTTTCTTGACGAACAATTTCTAGGTTTTGTTCCTTTCATTGATTAATTCGAGAATCTATAGTCAGATATTAAAAAATGGGCCTAGATCCACAACTTTCAAAGCTAAAATATATCCTCCTCTACATATTTCAAAGTGAGTCTTTTTATATTTCATTTCCTTTCATATCCATATTTAGATCTATATCTTAATTGGGTTGATTGTATACACATATCACCTAGATCTACATTATTTAGGTAATTGGTTCAATTTTACATAAACATTATCCTATAAGGGCAAGAGATAATATTTTCTTTTATTACATTCTCCTTTGTAATTCAAATTAAGTATTGACGCACTTCTTCCTTTGTGTTGTAGCTAATTTAATTGGGATTATAAGAAGAACCATATTTGGAGATTTCCCTCTTTCACTCACATACATATTTGAATGGCTCAGTGGCCTAGAAAAGAAAAGATCTACAATCTTATTAAAGTGTCTCCCTTTTCCCCTAAATAGGAGTATCCTAACTTCTTTTGGTCTGACCATCGATGCAAAGGCTTCTCCCTAGTCTATGCCTTCTTCTTGTGCATTTCCTTTGCAAAAAAATCTAGCCTTGTTTATGACTATCTCTCCGTCCTTTTTAATCTTGTTTCTGAATACCAACTTTGTACCAATGACATTCTTGTCTTCTACTTGGGAAACCAAGGTTCACGTATCATTCTTTACTATTTATTATCTCCTCCTCTGTGGCCTCTCTCCATTCTTCATCTTTCATAGATTCCCATGTAGCTTTAGGTTTTATGTGTGAGAGTAGACATACCATCTCTCTTTCCTTTCTCCCTATCATCACTCCAAAATATTTATCTCTAATGATCAAATCCACTAAGTGGTGCCTTCATACATATTTTCTAGCATTAGTTCTCCCTCGGGTGCTTCAACTCTTTATTCTTTAGGCTGAGCATCTTCGACTTGAGCCAATACAACTTCTTGTATAGGTTCCACTTCTACTAATAATCTCTCCATTATATTATTTACTAGGATGTATTCAAATTTCTTATGGTCTTCTAGTTCTTTCTTTCTTTCTTCCTCACTTTTCTTTGAGAACTCATCCACCCTCACATTAGCAGATTCCAAAATCTTGTTTGTCTGGAGGTTTAGACACCAACATGTCTTTCTTTTAGTAGATTATCCCATAAGGATACCATCATCACTTTTAGGCTCAAAGTTTCCTTGATATTCATCTCTCTTGATGTAGCATTTTCTTCTAAATACCTTGAAGTAACTCACAGATGGTGAGTGACCAAACCACAATGAATAGGGAGTCTTCTTCATTCCCTTCTTCACTTTTCCCCTACTCAAGGTGTGCACAATTTTGCTCACAACTTCTCTCTAGTAGATGTTTGCTACATTTTTTTGAATCTTTGATATTCTGGAACAATTTATCATAGTTTTATCTATTCTTTTACTAACATTGTTCTGCTGAGGTGCCTTGGGAGCTGACATTTGTCTTTTTATTTTGTGCTCCTTGTAGTAACTTTCAAACTCTTGTGAGGTGAACTCACCTCCCTGGTTTGATCTTAAACATTTCAATTCTCTACCAATTTCACTTTCCTTTGCCTTATAGACTTTGAACATGTGAAAGGCTTTTGACTTTTCTATTAATAGATAGTCCACATCATTCTATAAAAATCATCAATAAATAGAATAAAGTATTTGTCACAAGATAAACTCTTCGTCCTCATAGGACCACAAATGTTATTGTGAACTAGATCTATAACTTGTTTAGAGGTAAGTGACTTGATAGAAAAACTAGAACTTGCCAACTATACTGGTTGACAATATTTACACATAACATTGTCTAGTTTAGTAATAGGAGGTAGACCCGTTACAAAGTTTTTCCTTCCTACCTTGATAATGCTTTCAAAATTTACATGACACAAACTTCTATGCCACAACCAACTATTTTCATTTTTAACTACCATACATTTATTATCAAAAATATTGACGTAGAAGAGATTACCTTTGCTTTGTTCTCCTATAGCTAAGAGTTTGTCTGTCTTGTCAAATATTCTATCGGACCCTTTGTTAAATTTAAACCTATAAGCTTTATCCATCATATGGGTCACACTAAATAGGTTATATTTTATTCCTTCCACTAAATATGCATATTTATAATTAGTGGATTCATTCAGGGCTACAATACCCTTACCTATCACCGTACATGGTGAGTTGTTTCCAAACTTCACCATTCCTCCATCGTAGGCTTTGAGATCTCATGGAACTTTCTCTTGTCACTAGACATATGGTGTGAGTAACTATCATCTATTATCTAGTTATTGTGGATAATGGTGGTGGTTATTAGGGCTCTCTCTACCCTTTCTTCTGCAATAGCAAGGATATTTCATCCTTGTCTTCATCATCATCACTAGTCGACTCTTCATCAATCTATTAGCATGAATGTTGAAATATTCCTATAGGGGAGTATGTTAGTATTTTTGGACACAAGATTGAGTGATTATCTTTTGCATTCATGATAGAGTTTTTCATTGATGTCAACATATACATTATCATGAAGATTACTAGAGTTGTAGAGATATAACTATTTGGCATGGTCAATGGTCAACAAGTTGGGTTACGCATGATTAGGAATATATTTAGTATGATTTACATATGCTACAGTCATGTGCACATAAATAGACATGAAGATATGCCTCTAGAGGGTCTGAATAGTTTCTTTATGATCTAGGTCACCTTTTCGATAACCCCATTGCTCAATGGCTAGTCTATGTGACTTGAGATATTTGTCTTTGAAATATCCAAGAATTTGGTCATCTCTTGGAAGGGGATATCTATACAACCACTTATCGGTACTAGGGGCCATATCTTCAACATTTGAGATGTCATTGGATAATAATGTGGATGACCCCATCTATTTCTTTTGAGGTTCTTTCTTTTCTCTCGGACCTTGTGGTGGAGGATGCCCTCAGGTGTGGAGATCAAGGGGCAAGGCTCCAATTGAAAATGAATATGAAATACTATATTCACCATAGCCATGGTGGTTGATCCTTATAGAGGAGAGGATGGATGCAAGGATGGCATGAGGGTCATGGCAATTTCTAGAGGAATTGGTGAAAAATGTATCAATGTTAATTTTTTGGCAGTGATTGTTGTGGGGGTAAGAGGCCTCCATTAATGAATGGTAATATGTGGAGGCTTGTGGAACTAGTTGAATGGTTACCTTAGTTCCCTAATGCAAATAATTATTGCCCTAATGGTGTGCAGATGAGATGACCTTTATTGAGTGTATCTAGATCAGTCAAGGAGGATACTGTATGGAAGGTTAGGATCAATCACGTGCCACATTATTTCATGGGTATTTGGTCCCACTTTGATAGGTAGTAAGATAGTGCCTTCTAAAATTCACTCTAGGTGTCCATGGGATTTGATAGTAATATCAACCTTAGCACCCCATCTAGTTGACAAATTTTAAGGTACATGAATTAAGGGATGACCTATTATCTATCATGACCCTTTAGACTTTAAAGTCATTAACCGTGACTTCTATGAAAAATGTAAGGTTTTGATGAGCTCAATGACTAGCATGTCTCTTGGATTAAATGATAATTTATAAGAGGTAGATAGGCGTCTCATGATATTTTGAAATTCAGGGGTATTCATAATTGTGGGGACACATGACTTGAAGAGTCTTATTCAAGATATCATGATGGATTGGGCTTGTAAGGAGGAGATCAAGGATGGATATTTGGGATGGTGTGTTCCCAAGGTATTCTAGTATGTTGTGTTGCATGCTCAAGGAGATAGAGGTAGATGGACTTGCAATAAATAATATGCCTTATTGGGTTTTGAAAACACAATGAATATTTGCACCTTTGATGTGGATTTCTTGAACCAAGGATTCAACTTGGGATATGCATCCAAAAAAAATATCATAGTCAATGTGTAGTAGTTTAGTCCTTACCATCATAGAAGATAATCTTGTTTATGTTTTCTATTGTTTTTATTCATGGTGTTATTGGTTTTTTTTTTTTACGAGAATTTTTTCCATGTTTATGTTGTGTTGAGGAAATACATTTTGATAGATAAGAAATCTGACATTTGGTGAAGCCTGTATGGGTGTTATCATAGTGATATATTTGTGATCGATGCGATCTTGTACACAATGTTTTAACTTCATGCATTTGATTGTTGTGTGCCCTTTGATGCAATGATTGACATAATATTTTTTATCCTTATACAATACAATTTTGTATGTTTATGGGTAAACCACAAGGTTGGGTTTAGCCATTTTGTCAAAGATGATGTCTAATGTTTCACCAAGAGGGTTGAATGTTCTCTTCTTATTATTTTGGATGTGTGGATTCTATCCAAGTGTCACCGAGATGAAATTCATTTGATTCATGGGTGTTTGTTGTTGAAATACCAAAAATTTTGGTTGATACATTTTCTATTGGAGTGATTATTGGTATATTTTTGGCTATTGGAATTGTTGTGGTTGGTAATTTGACTATTGATAATTTTAAGTTTCTAGCCTTGGTGTAGCATCTATCACGTGGACATGCTTAGTATCAGTAGAAGCATCTATCACAATGTTCTTATTTTTGTTCCTAGTGTACACAGTTGATTCGTGTATTCATGAGACCTTCAAACAAAGTGCAAATAGAATGACAATGAACTAATCCAAACCCAAGAAATCACTTCCAAATAGAGAGTCTACGAACATCCCATGTTTCCCTAACTAAAACCACTAAGATTTCTCTCAAACCAACATCTCAGTGATAGTTCTAGAATGGGAGTATGTAGATGTACAAAGATGTATGCAAGATTTATGTGATAATGTTGATTATATGAGTATGATAACCCTAGAGTGATATGATATGAGCATGAAATAGACTAAACATATGCTAAATGATACTAAATAACATGAAAAGAATGCTAAAATACTATGAAAATGACATGAAATTTCTATAATAACAATGCTAGAATAATAACTCTAAATGTGCCTATAGTGCAGATGCCTAAAACTTGCATCCTTTTGGTCTTGAATTTCTCTCCTATTTATAGAATTTTAGAAGGGTTTGGGGTAAAGATCAAGATTTTACTTTTGACTGGAGGGTAATGGTGAAATTGTAAATATCTCATAAGACACCAAGAAAAAAAATCTAACAGATTTAGTTTGTGAGGATAAAAGAGGATTTTTCCAATTTTTTTAAATGTAAAAAGGAGGATTTTCACTTTTGTGAGGATAAATGGCTTTTATTGATTTAATCAATGTTCCATTTATTTTTAACTTTTGTCTTTTCCTTTTTCCTTTTTTATTTCATTTTATAAATTTGTGAATTGTTTTTCCCCTTTTTAAAGTTGATTTAGGTCCTTTTGGATTTGATAGATGATTTGATTGATTAATGACCTAATGTAATGATTGATTTGAAATTTTGTTGTTTTCCTCTAATTTTATCTTTAATTTTTCTTCATTTGATCAAAATTTTGTTGTTTTAGGTCTTTGCCAATTTTTGGGTGTCCACAAATGCCCCTCTTGAGCTAATATGAGAAGTGTATTAGTTCAAAGACTGTCTAATTATCTATCTTTAGGTCAAATTCTGATAATTGAGTGTCTGATCAATGATATTTTTCTAACTCAAGGTTGATATGATGCCAGATTGCTGATAATTTATCGTCTGATCGTTGGTGGTTTGATTATGTTGATGTTTTAAAATTCTTCATTTATGATGACTTGGGTGGATGCCCCGATTTGATTTAATGTTAAAATTTTGGCTGGGGTAGCATGTTTTTTTTTATTTGAAATTTTTTTATGCTTCGATATATTGCCCTCTCATAAATGAAATTGGAAAAATGGATGTGCGAAATAGGAATATTCCAATTTTATTTCCAAAAATATTGATGAAGTAATGTGTATAATTAATTAGATGATATTGGATAGATAGAAAAAGTGCCCCCTCTCAGGATACAAAGTAGGGAAAGCCAAGATGTTCGTCTCTAGATATAGAGCGGAACAAATAATAGGTTTAACACTATGTTTTAACAAAGTGATGTGTAAAATCAATCAAGTGATATTGGATAGATAGAAAACAGTGCCCCCCTCAGGATATAAAGTAGGAAAAACTAATATGTCCATCTTAGGATATAGAGTAGGACAAATAGAAGGTTCAAGATAGAACCATTAGTTGAATAGCTAGTTGTTGAGATTTGATTGATGTAGGATGATCATTTGTGATGAAAAACCAATGTTGTTGTTCGGTTGTTTGATGAAATAGGGATGTGGGAGAAAGCTCATGGTTTGGGGATTATACCTATGTCCCTTGGAGAGTATTGACAAATTATCAGTGACCGATCAACATGTGATTAACAAATGTTGATTTACTTATCTATTGCCAATGGGATGAGTGTCCCTAGTAAGCAGGGACTTCCAGATCAGACACATACAGATGATGTGGGTGGTGAGACACAAGGGTGATTTGTGTAGCTTTTGTGTTTATTTTATTGGCTAATCATGTATGTCATTTATGATAATGACCTTTTGGTGTTGATGTTGATGATCTTATGACCTTGGGATGTTGATGATTCAATCTTTTTGATATATGAGATATTCAATCTTTTTGATTTTCGAACTTGTGCACTTGATATATCTGATGTTATGGAGGGATGCATGTATGTGATGTTGTGATGTAATTTATATGATAGTAGTAGATGATGATGTAATGAAATGCATAAATGAAATGTATAAATTGAAATGGGATGAAATAAAATTTTTTGAGATTCGAAGGTCATGCAATGTAGTAGATGATTGTGGTGTAATGAGGAATGAAATGCGATAATAGGCAATAGTGACCAAAATTGTTTGAGATTTGCAGTTCATCTAATGCAATAGGTAGAATAAATGAGATGTGAGAATAAAGTGTGATGCAAGGTGGTAGTGTTGTGATAAGACAAAGTCCACAATAGTTGAGTGTTAATCGTGCACGAGTATGTTGTTTTGTGCCCTGCTGTTTGATAGCCTTTCTTGAATTGTGTAGTTGTTTTATTAAATTTTGTTTGTTAAGCTTGTCTAAATTTTCTTCCAATCATTTTTTTTCAACGAACCCAAGATGAAAATACAAACTAAATGAATGCAACTAACTTTCACTTTTGTTAAAGAGATGCAAGTTAACTATCATCATAGAGTGTTTAGCAAAAAAGTGACCTAGTACAACCACCACTAGCTCAGCTATGGTGATATGAATACTGCATCACACCAAGAAGTACCACCAAATACAGGCAACATACATGAAAGCTATGACATCTATTAAAAACAAAATTTATAGCCATAGTAAATGAAAATAGGCACGAAAACAATCACATGTCAGATAAAGAACCTCACCTAAGATATCATACAAAATTGGTTGAGGTATACATGGTCTTCCAAATGAGGGGAGGAATTTACAAGTGGACACCAATAATGCAAAAAATCAAAGGATTACTAGAGCAAGACAATGAAAAACCAAAGGCAAATAAAATATCATGACTTCATCTCGGTAACCTCTAGTCAAGTATATCATCAAGGTACTAGAAGCTCATAATAGTAGAAAAAACCATTATTTCTGGATCAGTAGTGCTGATAGTTGTGTGTAAGAGTGTCAAGTTTGTTCAATTCTTGGTGGATGCAACTAATGTAAGAGTCTAGTAGTGTCAGCAGTGATTCAAAAGCAAGATTGTGCAATTATGGTGGAAGATATGTGTTGACATAGATCAAGGTGTCTGAGTGTCTGAGCTAAGTTGCAAGTGTACCTGGTACTGGTGCGGCGGGGTGCAGAGGGTGGACGTGTGGCCAAGATAGTGAAGTGTGAGACATTGCGAGTGACAACCATAAATAGGTGGATAATATGTAGATGAAATGAAGCATTATGAAGGGGATAGTGCATCCGTTAATTTTATTGAGAAGTCTAGAAGTGTTGAAGTGAAAGCATGCTTGGCTCACTAGATCAGTTGTAATAGGAGGGTGATGTTAGCCAAGGAGGATGACTAAGGTAAGGACGGAGAGCAAAACATAATCAATGGACCTCCAGCGAACTAGTGTATCAATCTAAACTTCAAGCACTAGTACATGAGCGAGGTGAATCAAGTCATGCAGGAATGGCACAAGCACAACTTGAGGGATCAAGAAGTAGGGTGGAAAAAAACCCTTGTTAGCATTAATGATATTATCAGGGAGCGCAACGTAATAGGCATTGAAAGTGGTATTGGATGAGGAACCAATGACATAAGCAGAGAACAGTCTTCCTGGGGTGACGAAGAGTGTGTCAGAAGCAACAACAGAGGCAGGGGAGATGGATTTGCCAGAGAAGATTGCAAGAAAAACTCAGAGAGTGGTAGAAGATGTCAGCTTGGGGGAGGTGATGAGTGCAGTAAGTCAGTTGATTAGCCTTGGGATTCCAGGGAAAAAGGAAACAAAAGAGGAGGGGGTGGGTTAGGTGCAATGAAGCCACTACCAAAGGCAAAGGGAGGAACGCAGGTGACAAGTGAGGTGAAGGACTTATGGAAAATGTTGGTTGCGAAGAGACTAAGGGCAGATAATGTGGAGGAAGAAGTTGCATTTTTGCTAGGATTGATGGAGAAAGCTCATGAGGATGGAGTGTAAACATAAGCAAAGCAGCTCTAGGTAGTGGTGTATTTCGAATGGGCTTGAGTGCAATCATTGGAAGCGAAACTGCGAGTGGAACAATCACGAGCAGAGGAAAATGATTATGGTCTGTGGGTAGAGTGATCACAAGCACAAAGATTGTAGAAGTCATTGAGGATGGCACAAGTGGGTTTGGAAAGTGTGCAGAATGAGTTGGTGTTACTGCAAGCACAGTTTGAGTCTTTTAGGGAGGTAATTGAAAAATCAAACACCCTGTCACTGTAGTTGCAAGAGTGGTTAGCGTTGAGCAAGTCAAAGTTGAGGTAGTTACAATAGTGATTGAGTGAAGTGAAAGTGGATGTGGAGTGTTGGAGAATGGCGACTGATAAAATGCAACAAGAATGGGATGTGGCCCAATGAGTGATTACTCTACCAAGAATAAACAAGCTAGCGGAGAATGTGTTTGTGGATATGCAAAGGACTACGAAAGTGCACCAAGAAGCTGCCTATTATATGGGGCTTTATCATCAGTCACTCCCCAAGGAGAAGTGAAGAGAGACTCGGTTTTTAGATAGGGAATTCACACAACTATTGAATGCTCAATTGTGTGGTGGAAGATTTCCAATTCCATTGAAAGCAGTGTGGGTGCGAGGAGGATTGACGCCAAGGGCCTCATCCTCTAGGACTGGGTCTAGGGAAATGCCCTTGATTGGACACCCTGTCTTGCCACCTGCCCAAGGGAGGCCAGAATAAATGAGCCACCAAATGCTATTTGAATGTAATATTGTTGTTGTCATCATAATAGAATAAAAAGTGTTTTTTTTTTTGTGGCAAAAAAAAGGGTAACCAATGTGCATGTCAATGAACAATGTGATTGAAAATGTTGGATAAACGTTGTTATTTTTTTGTTTTTGGTATTTTGTGAATACATTTTTGGAATTTTGGGGAATATGTGGATTTTTTTGGAATTTTGATAAATATTTGAATATTTTTGGAATTTTTGAAAGGTTGTCAATCACCGTAAAAGTGGGAATGATAGGATATGTAGAGGAAGATTGACCTTCACTTATGTTTGGTAACTAAATGGCAATGTGGGCTCTCAATGAAAGATGAGTATGAACTTGTGTAACATTTGGAGAGTCGTGGTGTTTAAGGTGGAAAAACCACGAATTGTAAGGTACAATTCTGTATGTATTGATAGCCTTTATAGATAAGCTTAAGACCAAAGTTGGTATTTTTCTCTAAGTGTGTGTTGAGACAGATGCTCATGAGGCCTGTGAAAAGGCATTTGGACCTATAGGAGGCTTTGATGGCTGAAAGAGGCACAAGAGGGGCCTTGAAAAAGGTGCTTGAGGGTCTGAGAAGGACGTTCAAGCCTTGAAAAAGGCACATGGGGCCTAAAAAAGTGTTGGATGGGCCAGAAGAGGTGAGACAGGGCCTTAAAAAAAAGTGCTTCAAGCCTAAAAAGGTGCTTCAAGATGAAACAAAGCCTTGTAAAAGGCGTTTGGGCCTAAAAAAAGGTGTTTCAGGGGTTTAAAAAGGCACTTGAGGGGCCTAAAAAGGCACTAATAGGGCTTGAAAAGACAAGGAGATGATGTGATCTCTCAAACATACACTTACTTGTTTTGTGCCCCCCTATTAGGTGATGATCAAAGAGTTTGATGGATATCTAGGCCCTTTGGAATAGCATTGATATATTTTTTCAAAGGTTGTTGGTTTAATCGTGGCCTCTACAACATAAATAAGACTAATAATTTGTTGGGAATTGTTGTTCTTGACAAGAGGAAAGAAAAGGGACTCTACCGAAGCCTTTTCCACTATTTGTGTTGTGCCAGATTTTCTAAAGCCCTACAGGTATTTCAAGACATAATTACGCTACTTCTTAATGTATTTGAGACACTTTTTACTGTTTTGGAAGAGGTAATAGAGCGATAAAACATGCCATAAAATATTTAAATATTTTTCAATATAGTGAGCCCCACCATTGATTTCATATAAAACTAATTGAGGTACACAAACCTGTCCCAAAGGAGTAACAATTATAGATGAATACCAACTCGACATGAAATCAATGGATCATCAATTTGAAAAATACAAAAATAATTTATTCATAATTAAATAGCCTGTTTAAGTTGAGTTTGTTATTCTTTGGCTTGATTTTTGGGCTAGTTTTGATATTTTCAAGAATTTTTTACTATTTTTGAGAATTTATGAGAATTTTGAATGTTTTTGAAAATTTTGGAATTGATGAGTGTGGTGTGAGGATGTGAGTGAGATTTATTGGAATATGGAGATAACCGGGGCCTTGTTGGAGCACAAAAAGGGTGAAGGAGACCAAAAGTGGGCCAAAAAGGCTAAATGTGGGCTCAGAGAGCTATATTTGAGATGATGGAGGCAAAAAAGGATTTTTGGTACTTCAAGTGGATATTATGAAGGCTAAAATGGATAGTGGGAACTATTGGCCATGGCAGATATTTGAGAAGTGTACTAATTTTCCTACAATTCATGGTTGTGATATCTTAGAACATAATCAAACTCCATGTTTCCTCTAAGTCGCTTGTCTTCCTTTTGTTCTTGTTTTGCTGGTTGTCTCTACTACTGTGAACTGTATCTGATGCTAAGAAACCACTGAACTATAACTCACAAGTTTTTCTCAATTGGGTATGTGTAAAATTAACTCAATTGTGAGAAGGCTACAAACAAGCAAAATTTGTTTCAGAGAGAGTTGCTTGTGCCATGCCTTGTCTTTCTGCATTGAAGGACTTGTGTTGTTTAGGGAAGCCTAAAGGTGCTATCTCTTGCTCCTTTTAAACCAAAGGTGGTATTCTCATTCCTTTTTTTTGTGTCTATTTTTTTCGGTGTTTTTGATTGTTTTTGGTATTTTTAGAGATGAGGTGTTTCCTCAAAGCTTTAAAAATAAAACCTTTTGCAAGTTTTAACATAGTTGATAGAATTCTTTACCATGGTTGGCCAAGAATAGCCCATCCTAAGAATTTTCTTTGCTATCATAAATCTGTTGGAGTGTGACCCATAGATTCATGCATAGACCTCTTGCAAAGTGATTCTAGACTCGTCCTTTTCAAGACATCTAAACAAAGTACTGCCAAGACCTTTCCTATACAATTTATCAGCCACCAAAGTTTAATGCAAAGTCTATTGAATAAAGTTGTGCCTTTGGTTTCATGGGAGGTCAAAGGGAATGGTGTTATCACAGAGGTAGGTGGTGATGGAGTTATAACAAAGGGAATTGGGGGTGTCTAAATGGAAAATAATGAGGGAATCAAGCTAAGTAAATGTGGGTTGAACCACCTCTTCTACTAAGAACTCATATCACTCATGTTGATCTGGTAACTGAAGCAAGGAGACCAAGGTGGCCATGGCATTCCAACAAAATATGTCTCGTGCATAAGTAAAAGTCATTTTCTCTTGATCCTTTGGCACTATCTGAATTTGGTTGTACCCTAAAAATCCATCCATGAGTGAAAACATGGAATGGCTCACTGTCAAATCCATAATTGTGTTGATGTTGGGAAGGGGCAAATCATCTTTAGGACATGCTTTATTTACATTCCAAAAATAAATACATATGTGTATGCTACCATCTTTCTTTGATATAGGCACAATATTTGATATCCATGACGCATAAGATAAGGGTCAGATGAAGTTGGTGCTGAGCAATTTCTCTAATTCTATTTTGACTAGCAAGGCTATGCGGCGATGCATTTTTTCGTAGCTTTTTCTTAACCAGCTTGGCCTCTGGAGAAATGTTGAGGTGATGGAGGATTAGAGTTGGGTCTAACCCAGGCATGTCTACATAAGACCATGCAAAGTTTATTTGCCTGTCTTTGAAGAAGTGAATGAATGTGCTTCTTTCTTTTGTATTTAAAGACTGTGCCAAATGGATCATCTTGGGTTCCTGCTGTTGGGACTAAAATTTGCATGGTCAAATTTTGAGTCATGTATTGTGAATTTTGAAAAATCATGCCCTAAAGTGCCTATTATGCATATGTAGTTGGTTGTCGCTTTGAGGCCTAGATGGTGTTTGAGTGGCTTAACGCCTTTCATTTGACATATGCATGTGTTCCACGATGTTATTTTGTCATCCCAATTCATTCTGTGAAGTGCCATTTTAAGCTGGTGTCAAAATTTGCAATTCTGCCATTGTCAAATAGCGACCAGGGGCCCAATTTGCATTTGAATATCTTTTACCCAAGAATGTGTCATGACCCGCCACTTTGGGAATGTTTAGTGTCCATAACAAAGAACGTGCATTTAAAAGAAGCCTATGGTATAGCAAAGGAAAACCGCATATCCACAGGAAGATGGCATGAACAAGCACCCACGTGGTAATAGGAAGAACTCATGTAGGTTTGCATAAGAGCACACGACATTTTAGTAGGAAGGACATGCAACCAAAGGAGAACCCCATGTCGTTAGTATGGGCAGCATGAAAAAGCTACAGAGAAGACGACAAGAGCATTAGAAACGTTCAAAAGAGCATCAGCCAGTAAAAGGAAATGCTCACGTTAGGATGAAGTAGCAGGGGAGATGTTTTTAAAGTAATCACACCATTTCATGAGGAGTCCACCCCGCACCAAGCCAACACACAAAGAAACAAGCCACTGGTCAAGAAAGTCATTGCATGGAAAGGCAAAATATCATGCCAACGCTAAGAAAAGAATAGCCCATGCAGTAAATAGGAAGCCGACAGATTTAGTAATGCCGTAGGGACAAAAGAGATGCCGACTCATGCTGAGAAAGATGTGTGACAGTAAGTAAATAAAAACATCCCACGCCTTCTCAGAAAAAAGAGACACCCATGACTTGAAGGAATTTGAGCCCCACGCAGGAAGACAGAGCAGAGCATGGCAGTCAAAATGCAAGCATGAATTATCCCACACTGAATGTGTGAAGGATAAGTTATGTTTTTAAATTCAATTCATTACCAATGAAAGGTGTCTTAGAAAAGGGAGACGAGGCTCTTGAAGAGGGAGTGGCCGCTCGGTGGGCCCGAACTATCGTAAATGAGATGGAAATGATGTCAGCCGAGGGTAGTAAGGACATAATTTTGAACGATATAATAACTGTGGTGATGTGGCAAAGATTTCAGGATGACGACAAGTGTCTTGATCAAGCGGGTATCTCTATCTCGCCATGCAGAGTTGCGTGCAAATTAACATAGCGAGATAGCGATCTCGCAACATGTGGTAGCGGGTCCCATGGTGATGGTGAGGTAGGCGGTGATTGGATGCTGACGGAGCAGCAAGTTGGTGAATGAGAAGGTGCCATGTGGCGGATCGTGCAGGCCTGAGCGAATCAAGAGGCGACACGTGGCATCGGTCAACAGAGGTTTGACTAGAGTTTTAAGGAGCAAGGAAAATGTAAAGAATAATAAAAAATTAAATTTTTTATTATCATTTTCTCATAACATTGGCGTGCAGTTTTTACTTCTTAAATAAAAGGAGTTTCATTTTGTAAAGTTTTAAACTTTATAAAATATTTAAATTTTGCGAAATTTAAATTCAAAGAAGTGCAGGCTTGAACTTTTAGCCAGAGGGGACATTTTCAAATGGCAATTTCAGGCGCTTCCGGTAACCAAAATATGAAGTGTTATATATCGCCGGAATCGGGAGAAGACGAACTTTCCAATTCTGGAGTCAATTTTTGCACAAGTATCAGTTAGTTTGAGCTACACGAGGTTTTCTATCATGTACCTAAAGTGCAACCATATTCATACCAGGAAGTTCAGATTTGTTTTTTGTCAAGATAATGACCTGGATATCAATAGAAGGCAATGGAAATGCAGTTAGGGTCGAATTTGTTCTGATTTACTCAGTAAAAACTCATTTTCACTGGCTTTTTCATGGAGCAATCAGATATTTTGGCAAGTAAAGGGTTTTCATCATTAGGCAAGGATATTTTGCAAGTTTGTTACAGATTAATGATGAAACAAAATCAGATCAGAAGGGATGAAAGAAGAAAGAGGTTTTTCAGTTACAGAGGATTGGATTTCAAGTGGACACCTGGCAATTGCATATCAGATCCGGGAATTCATTTCTTGCTATATCTTTCTTTCTTTTTTCATTTGTAGGGGTTCCAGTTTTTGCACTGAGAAACCATTCTTCAGCATCTCTTTTGTATTGAGCAGCATTCATGTTTTATGCAGATAGTTCTGGTCTGTTAGGTGATTTATTAGTTGTTTCCTGTACATTTCATGTATTTGGTTCCAAGGAAAGCAAATAAAGAGCAGCAAAGGTTTGAAGTTTAGTCCGAATCTTGTCTCCTGATTATGGCTTTGTTAATTCTTCTAATTTGTGATCAAAGAGCATGAATTAGGTTGCATTTCGTTTTGAAATGTATGGGGTTAAAATGTCTTGCTTATGGAACAAAGAACCATGTAATTGCTTGATATTTGTCACAGGGTTTGCAGATTTCATGATAGGATGTTCTGAGTATGAGATTCATTCTGTAGCAGATGTCTATTCACAAGGTGAAAGATAGATCAAGTATCTTGATGTAGAGATACATCTGAGGTTTCCAGGAGATGTATGGTTATGATTCATTCAATTGCCCAATAGATAAGGCACTAGTCAGAGATAGGATCATTAAGTTCTGTTGTTCATACTTGTGTCTTGCTGTTGTCAACATATTAAATCAATTTTCCCTTTTATGTTGAAAGCTATTCAATGTTAACCCGCACTTAGCTTGCCAGTTTCATGGGTTATGTTCTTAGCTATTTCATGCTTGTGATTCCTGGTTGAGTGTAGAAGATTTAGGGGTTTTCTATCTGCTTTGCATTAGATTCAGTGTATGCTTTGACAACTGGTACCATATAAAGAATCTATAGGTCCACCCGCCTAGGTTTTGCAGAGCCTGAAGTGCAGAAGGAGTATAGCCTTATAGTTGGCCTGGTGTCTGAATGGATGTGTTGATAATGGGAGTTAGCTGCCCCTAGATGCATCTTGTTCTCATCAGGGTAATTGGAAATAGGTAACATTTTCAAACACCAACAAAATGGCGACTCTGCTGGGGACTGTATTGGATCAGATTCAAGACAAACCTTGAGAATTTGAAAAGAAGAGATTCAATACAGCATTAGAAGTGCATTAAAAAATTTCAGCAGTAAGTTCTCTGATGTTCTTTCCAGTTTTCTTACTCCAAATCATGCACCCCAGTATGTTTTATCCACTTGCAACAGTGACTTATTGGTTGAGTTCAGATTGTGCTCTCCTCAAGTTTTATTTTCAATCAATTCAACCGGACCTTGTTTTCAAAGTGCTGTTGTAATTTCAGAGTCAGAATTGTGATTAAAAGTTTGTTTCTCTTCAAGGTGTTTGGTGACTTTCAAAATTTTCAAGTTGAATTGTCAGTACAGATCTACCATGTTATAAATCATTGTTTCAAATCTTTCTCACAATAGTGAGTGGCGACTCTACTTAAAGGATCTCTAAATCATTGCAGATCAGTGATGTATAAATTGTTTTCAAGAGTTTTCAGTGTAATCAAGCAGATATGAAGATTAGGTGAATTTGCAAGAAGAAAAGAGATCTATTATAAGTTTCTGACTAGTAAGTGTTGGTTGAAATCTACTGTTATAAATAATTGAAATATAAAAATAGATGACAGCAGTGGTTATTTCATTCCTTTTGCAAAGAGGTGGCGACTCTACAAAGTTTGATCAGTGGTGTAAAGAATTTAGATTAGCACCAGGCCAATCAGCAGATCAATGGTTTCATGCAGCAACACTTGAGGTATTTTATGCCTTCATATGATTTCTTTTCAATGAAAGTGAGTTCCACATATGTGTTCTCCATCAAGTGAAGTTTTAGCACTAAGAAGAGGAGAATGATTTGATAAGTTTTATGCACTTCATTAGAACGAGTTTCAATTGTTGTTTTGAAGTTGTGAAGTGTATTTGAAGTTTTGAATTGGTAGAAAGAACTCCAGATCTGCTGCAATTAATAATTTCTGGAAGCGTTTAATGGTGAATGAGTCTTGACTTTGAAGAATGTTAAGTTTTATCTCATCTAATATGCAGCCTGTTAGTGAAATTTTTAGATCTGTTTCTACCAGGAGGTATATGCCATTGAATTTTAATGGTATTCATGGTTTCCCGAATACTATGCCTTGTAACCTCAGAAAGTATTTGCCTAAGTTTGGTGGGAACCATGAAAATTCAGCCAGTCATCATGTTCAGTTGTTTAGTGACTTGGTTGGTGATTTTGAAATTGCTCATGAAGACATTCAGATGAAATTGTTTGTTCAGACTTTAGAAAATGATGCTAGGGACTGGTTTTCTTTTTTACTAGCATGTTCAATTTCATCTTGTGATGAATTAATGTCAGCCTTCATGATGCAGTTCGGGGAAAGAGTAAGCATCTCTAAATATTTTGATAAGTTTTTGAAAATTGAAATCAGGAATGGTGAGTTAGTTCCTGAATTTAATATCAGATTTGCAAAGATTTTGAGTGAATTTCCTGAAAGTTACAAGCCGGATGATCAAATGTGTTTAGTGGTTTATCTCAGTGCATTTGATAGGAAGATGAACTATTTGTTGAGAGATAAAAGACCCAAGACTTTGCATCAGGCATTCATGACAGCTATAGAGATTGAGAATAACATAAAATATGGCTTAACCCGGAATCACTTCTCTAGAAATATTGGCTGGCAATATGAGGTGCAAAGCACAAGCCAATGTCATAAGGAGTGTTTGATTTCAGATCAGCAAATAAGCACTCCTACTGTTGTAAATAGTTTTGTTGAAGCCTCAGAAATAAAAACATGTTCCATTCGTGCTGAAGTGAATGCACGTGTTCATGGTATTACAACAGCAACTAATAGATTTGATTCACTTGATGAGTCATCCATGCAAGGTATAAATCCGGCCATTCATTTTCCCTTTGATAATTTGCATTATGTTGAAAACATAATAAATCAGGAAGAGGAAAGATATTCATCTCAATATGAGGAGGAAGAAACCAGAAGTAATCTATCAAGAGATAAAGGTGAAATTGCTGATCCAACATGTCATGGCAAGATGACACAATATAAAGAATGTAAATCATATGTATCTCAGTCACAGTCAGAAGAACTAAGCTCATATGTTGATAATGTTTCAGCGGTAGAGATGCATTCTCTTGACCAACAGGATAGGCAAGAAATGAATTATCTCATTGAGAGATTGCATCATGTTGAGAACGTTATTAAATCTGAAGTTGAAAGATAATCATATCAATGTGAGTATGATAAAGCTGAGAGTCATTTTCCAAGTGATAATTATGTTGCTGATCCAATATATTATCAAGAGGTGTCATATGAAGCTGATGATGAGAGTTATTACTCAAGTCAAGAAGAGGATAGTGTTAGTGTGTGTCCGTCTTCATGTGAATCAGATGCTGATTGGGAAGAAGAGAGCAATGATGGAAGTGAGTGTTCTCTTACTAGTAGAGGTATGAATTCTTTTCATAAATCTGAAAGTGAGTGTCCAATTCAGAATTGTGTAAATCAGTTTGAGATTGAAAGTTATGAAGAAAATGTGTCTACACAATATGAAGACAAAGAGGTTATCCATAAAGACGTATTACCTAATTGTGTAGAAGAGTGTCTTGAGGATGAATGTAATGATGATCAGTACATGATTGACTCTGAGATTAATGCATCAGCACCTATTGGTAAGATAAATGATGATTTTCTTGCAAGACATTTGAATCACCTATATGGAGACAATGAAAATAACTTTGATCTAAATTCTACATGCTTCGTTGACGGAGTGGATGTTGAGTCTTCATATGATTCTGATTTTTCTTCTTCATATGCTGAAAGTGTCCATGACAGTGATTTTAGAAATGATTTTAAAGTTTTCACTAATCCATTATATGGTGAGGACTTTGATGTTGATCAGCACATTACTTGTCCTAATGTCTACAAAGGCGCTTTGCATGGAGTTATCAATCCTCTTTTTGAAGAACACATGGACAGTTTAGATTTAGAAGAGAATAAGTTTAATGATGATACTTTGTCTTACTGCTGTAAGAGGTCAAACTTTTCTTCTTCCAAATATGACAGTGAATATGATCATGATGTTGCATCTGATTATGATAACAAGGTGTTTAATAAGAAAGTTATTGAAAATCTACCTATACCTTGCAATGAGATTCATGATGAACTCTCCGATGTGAAGACTAATTTGTTTGCTGATTGTGAAGAACCATTTGAAGATTATAGATTAGTCTCAGACTTTGACATTGATGATATATGTGAATACAAGTCAGAATGTTCATTTGAATATCGTCCGGTTATGTATAAGGAAACACATTTTCAAGGTATGAGTGATCCTTTTCCCCAAGTTGAATATGAAGCATTCATATTCGAAAATGATAGCATGCATGAGTCATTTGTTAGAGAAGGTTTTCAGTTTCAGTCTGATATGTTTGAGCATGCTGATCAGAACTTTCATAATGAGCTAACGGTTGAAGATGAATATCGTTTTTATATGCATTATGGAAGTAAGAGTGCCGATTTTGTTTTGCCAAGAGATTTGTTATATGATGATAATATGATTGGTGAAACTAATAGGAGAAGAAAATTCAGTTTACCTCATGAAAGTTCAGATGAGAACCATGTTTATGACAGAGGTAAACAATTTTGCTGAAGTTCGGTGGCCCGGGGCCATCGTGTGTACATAGTCTTGGTAGTTGTAGTTGTTTCCTTGCTTTCAATAAGCTGCTCGAGAGAAGTCTTGAAGTTTTTTGGGAATGGTCTGCTTCCTCCAGAGATCTGAGTCCTTGCCATGCCCGCAAGGGGCATGCATCCCCAGACAGAGCCACTGTTGGGACTAAAATTTGCATGGTCAAATTTTGAGTCATGTATTGTGAATTTTGAAAAATCATGTCCTAAAGTGCCTATTATGCATATGTAGTTGGTTGTCGCTTTGAGGCCTAGATGGTGTTTGAGTGTCTTAACGCCTTTCATTTGACATATGCATGTGTTCCACGATGTTATTTTGTCATCCCAATTCATTCTGTGAAGTGCCATTTTAAGCTGGTGTCAAAATTTGCAATTCTGCCATTGTCAAATAGCGACCAGGGGCCCAATTTGCATTTGAATATCTTTTACCCAGGAATGTGTCATGACCCGCCACTTTGGGAATGTTTAGTGTCCATAACAAAGAACGTGCATTTAAAAGAAGCCTATGGTATAGCAAAGGAAAATCGCATATCCACAGGAAGATGGCATGAACAAGCACCCACGTGGTAATAGGAAGAACTCATGTAGGTTTGCATAAGAGCACACGACATTTTAGTAGGAAGGACATGCAACCAAAGGAGAACCCCATGTTGTTAGTATGGGCAGCATGAAAAAGCTACAGAGAAGACGACAAGAGCATTAGAAACGTTCAAAAGAGCATCAGCCAGTAAAAGGAAATGCTCACGTTAGGATGAAGTAGCAGGGGAGATGTTTTTAAAGTAATCACACCATTTCATGAGGAGTCCACCCCGCACCAAGCCAGCACACAAAGAAACAAGCCACTGGTCAAGAAAGTCATTGCATGGAAAGGGAAAATATCATGCCAACGCTAAGAAAAGAATAGCCCATGCAGTAAATAGGAAGCCGACAGATTTAGTAATGCCGTAGGGACAAAAGAGATGCCGACTCATGCTGAGAAAGATGTGTGACAGTAAGTAAATAAAAACATCCCACGCCTTCTCAGAAAAAAGAGACACCCATGACTTGAAGGAATTTGAGCCCCACGCAGGAAGACAGAGTAGAGCATGGCAGTCAAAATGCAAGCATGAATTATCCCACACTGAATGTGTGAAGGATAAGTTATGTTTTTAAATTCAATTCATTACCAATGAAAGGTGTCTTAGAAAAGGGAGACGAGGCTCTTGAAGAGGGAGTGGCCGCTCGGTGGGCCCGAACTATCGTAAATGAGATGGAAATGATGTCAGCCGAGGGTAGTAAGGACATAATTTTGAATGATATAATAACTGTGGTGATGTGGCAAAGATTTCAGGATGACAACAAGTGTCTTGATCAAGCGGGTATCTCTATCTCGCCATGCAGAGTTGCGTGCAAATTAACATAGCGAGATAGCAATCTCGCAACATGTGGTAGCGGGTCCCATGGTGATGGTGAGGTAGGCGGTGATTGGATGCTGACGGAGCAGCAAGTTGGTGAATGAGAAGGTGCCATGTGGCGGATCATGCAGGCCTGAGCGAATCAAGAGGCGACACGTGGCATCGGTCAACAGAGGTTTGACTAGAGTTTTAAGGAGCAAGGAAAATGTAAAGAATAATAAAAAATTAAATTTTTTATTATCATTTTCTCATAACATTGGCGTGCAGTTTTTACTTCTTAAATAAAAGGAGTTTCATTTTGTAAAGTTTTAAACTTTATAAAATATTTAAATTTTGCGAAATTTAAATTCAAAGAAGTGCAGGCTTGAACTTTTAGCCAGAGGGGACATTTTCAAATGGCAATTTCAGGCGCTTCCGGTAACCAAAATATGAAGTGTTATATATTGCCAGAATCGGGAGAAGACGAACTTTCCAATTCTGGAGTCAGTTTTTGCACAGGTATCAGTTAGTTTGAGCTACACGAGGTTTTCTATCATGTACCTAAAGTGCAACCATATTCATACCAGGAAGTTCAGATTTGTTTTTTGTCAAGATAATGACCTGGATATCAATAGAAGGCAATGGAAATGCAGTTAGGGTCGAATTTGTTCTGATTTACTCAGTAAAAACTCATTTTCACTGGCTTTTTCATGGAGCAATCAGATATTTTGGCAAGTAAAGGGTTTTCATCATTAGGCAAGGATATTTTGCAAGTTTGTTACAGATTAATGATGAAACAAAATCAGATCAGAAGGGATGAAAGAAGAAAGAGGTTTTTCAGTTACAGAGGATTGGATTTCAAGTGGACACCTGGCAATTGCATATCAGATCCGGGAATTCATTTCTTGCTATATCTTTCTTTCTTTTTTCATTTGTAGGGGTTCCAATTTTTGCACTGAGAAACCATTCTTCAGCATCTCTTTTGTATTGAGCAGCATTCATGTTTTATGCAGATAGTTCTGGTCTGTTAGGTGATTTATGAGTTGTTTCCTGTACATTTCATGTATTTGGTTCCAAGGAAAGCAAATAAAGAGCAGCAAAGGTTTGAAGTTTAGTCTGAATCTTGTCTCCTGATTATGGCTTTGTTAATTCTTCTAATTTGTGATCAAAGAGCATGAATTAGGTTGCATTTCGTTTTGAAATGTATGGGGTTAAAATGTCTTGCTTATGGAACAAAGAACCATGTAATTGCTTGATATTTGTCACAGGGTTTGCAGATTTCATGATAGGATGTTCTGAGTATGAGATTCATTCTGTAGCAGATGTCTATTCACAAGGTGAAAGATAGATCAAGTATCTTGATGTAGAGATACATCTGAGGTTTCCAGGAGATGTATGGTTATGATTCATTCAATTGCCCAATAGATAAGGCACTGGTCAGAGATAGGATCATTAAGTTCTGTTGTTCATACTTGTGTCTTGCTGTTGTCAACATATTAAATCAATTTTCCCTTTTATGTTGAAAGCTATTCAATGTTAACCCGCACTTAGCTTGCCAGTTTCATGGGTTATGTTCTTAGCTATTTCATGCTTGTGATTCCTGGTTGAGTGTGGAAGATTTAGGGGTTTTCTATCTGCTTTGCATTAGATTCAGTGTATGCTTTGACAACTGGTACCATATAAAGAATCTATAGGTCCACCCGCCTAGGTTTTGCAGAGCCTGAAGTGCAGAAGGAGTATAGCCTTATAGTTGGCCTGGTGTCTGAATGGATGTGTTGATAATGGGAGTTAGCTGCCCCTAGATGCATCTTGTTCTCATCAGGGTAATTGGAAATAGGTAACATTTTCAAACACCAACACCTGCTCTGGCCTAATGTTGACTTTCTCTATAGGCTCAATTAGGATAGATGATATTTCCTCTCAGTGCTCGAGTAAGGTATCAATCGTCTCATTTGTGGGTGCCACAGTTGGGCTTTCACCATTGGATGCATCATTTCTATTTATTTCAATTTTTTTCTCAAGATTAGCTACAACCTAATGTTGGTCATTAATGCTTTGATATGCTCGGTTGATTTTGTTATGAATGAGATGATTGATATCAGACACATCTGTGTGCATTCTTATTCTTTTTGAATGATATGGTTCAACTGTTTTACAGTAGACAAAAATGTTTTGGTCAGTGGAAAATTTGGGAATATGGTGAGGATCAATTGTATCCCAACTAATGAGCTTGGGATGGAATAGGGAGAGTGGTTCATAATATGGATAGGATTCGGTAGGGTTTAAAGACATGATCTTATTTGATGGTTCATACGCTGTATCGGTCAAGTCTATAACATGTGCTTCATCTAAAGCATCAGGAAAAGTAGAGCTGACGAATGGCTCAATATAGTACTCATCTTCGACTTCTATTCGAAAGAAGTCAAGAAATAAAGTTTGAAACTGAAACCCATCAATATGTTCATCATCCTCATATGATGTGATGTCACATGTTTGTTCTATATCAACCTCTAGGTTGTTATGATGTGTGTTGGCTCTTGGTGAAGTAAAGTATGAACAAGAGGTTGATCCCTGTGCAATGAAACTATTGTATATAGGAATGTGAACAAAATCACATTCTTTATCATGAATGGATTCTTCAGATAATGATTGGAATTCCCACTTGGTGGAATCATCATCATCTTCATTATTAGAGGTGTCCACGAATGGATCCCTTGTAGGATGTAGATCCGGGATGGATATGTTTACATTCTTGTTGTCAGGTGTTGTTTGGTTGTTGGTATTTTTTACCTTGGGTAGCCATACTAAGGTGGAAGAGGAGGTATCATTATGTTTGGAACGAGACCTAGAAGTGATCTGTGCATTGTCTTATTCACTGTACCCTACCCCTATTTTTGATATGTTGGATCTAAACTATGCTGCTAGGGGTTCAATGATGCCTTTCCCTTTCCCTAAAGGGCCATCAGCCATATATCCCATCTTTTTCATTAAATCAAATCCTTTTCCATATAAATGAGGGGAGATATTTTGTATTTGTTCACTAGTTTCCTCTATGGAACCTGAAGGTACACTACTCTCTTTGACAAAATGTGCATGATAAGGCCTAGTGGTGGATGATGGTTTGTCATAAGATCTCGAAGAGAGTGGGGGATTAAATAATGAGACTGAGTACTCGCCTACCCCTTTGTGTTGTAGTTTGCACTTCCTATCAAACTCCTTCATTAACCTATCTATTTCCTCATAATGTAACTATTTAGGGTTTTTTGATGATGATCGTGAAGGAATGACAGAATTTGAACAATCAACTTTCTCTTTAACCTTAGTTGATGTGGATAAGTGGTCATTATCTCAACTGGTGGAACATGAAGTATCAGTTCACGTGGATCGACTAATGTCATCCACCGAGGTGTCGATTTCTTCCCTATTATGAGGAACAAGGAAATTACAATATTGGACGAGGTTTTGATCCCTAGGTATGGTCACCTCTTGCCCCATGTATGGAAATTTGAGACATTGATGGTAAGTGGAAGGAACAGCTTGCATGTCATCGATCCACGACCTTCCGAACAGGATATTGTAAGTTAGTTTTAAGTCTAAGACTTGACAAAGAGTTTCTTTTACAACTGGACCTACCCTGATTGGAAAAATAACTATGCCCTTAGAGGATCTCTCCTCATTGTCATAAGCCTTAATGGTGATTTTCTTCTTTTGATCAACAACATCCTCTGTATATCCTAGGGCTTTTACCAAATTCAATGTGCAAATGTTTAGGCCTGCCACACCATCAACCAAGGTTCTCTTGACTTCATTTCTATGGATAAAGACTTCAATATGCAATGGAGAATTTTGTGAATGGATGGTAGACATGTCATCTTGGTCTGAAAAAGATATGCAATGAGGGGCAACAAGGTTACTTGCCATGTATTGAAGTCTACTAACATCAAGGTCATTTGGCACTAAAGCTTTAGTGAGGATCTCTTTATGCTCAGGGGAAATTTTCAACAACTTAGAAATAGAGATATAGGTGGGAATTTTGAGTAACTAGTTGACCAAGTTGTATTTGGGTAAGGTGGAACTCATAGTTGCATGATCAAAACCTATCACAGGCCCTGGTAGAATGACTTTAGAGGCTTGACCTTGGTAACAATGTCTGATGTTTGTTTCTTATTTTTATCTTTAACTATGATGACATTTATGACATCATCAAATTTGGAGATCATGTTGATGGTGTCATCGTAATGGTGAGCATAATTAACCTTGTCATGGGAAGGTGTGTTCTAGTTTTTTCTAGAGCATTCACCCTTCTCATGGCTCATGAAAGGGTTTTTTAAGGTTGTGTGGTCTTAATTATTGCAAATATTATTCACTTCAATAGTTCCATCATTGATCAATTTTGTATAGCCCTTTTAGGGACGTGAAATTTTTTGGTTAAGTGCCTCCTGTTTTGGTGGTAGGCACAAATATGCTTGTCCCTCCACCACTTTGGTTTAACTTATGGTTCATAGGGCTTGGCTTTAGGGAGTACAATGGGTTCATCAGCTAAGAGTGTTTGCAATTCACTCTCGTGAGACACTCCAATAGGTGTATATTCTTTAGGTATATTTGAAGATTGGTATCCTCTTGGGGGAGGAGCTTGATTATAGGCTACTTGTTAATTAGATATTGAAGAGGTAGCCAGATTGCATCAGTAAAATGGATGAACATCATCTTGTCTGGGTGGGTTTTGTTTAGTGTTCACATTGGCATTATTGATGATAGGATATTGTTAGTTTGGATGGGGTTTAGTTTGTGGTTTAACATGGTTAGCTTCAACCACCCCATCATTGATTGTGTTTATGTTGTTATTTCTCCACCACAAATTTTATTTATCAGTGGACCAATCAGATGTATTGTGAGTCTGTGAAGAGTTGTTTGAGAAATGCTTACCATCTTTTGATAGCTTGATGATATCATTGTTTATCAGGGTCTCTTCTACTTTGGCTACATTTTCTAATGTAGTTTTAAAGTTCTTAGGACCTTGAAGTTGCAGCCAATAATTCATTGGTTTGGAGAGGCTATTAATGAATATGTCCATTTTTTCTTTATCCGGGATGTTCCGATGATATTTGGAAAAGTATGCCTCCATCTTTGTAGGAATATTTTGAAGGATTCTCCTGGCAGTTGTTTGGTGTTACATAGATTGATCATGGTGGTCTCCCTTTCAATGTTATATGAGTACTATGTGATAAACACAACAGCTAGTTGATCAAATGATTTGATGTTCGAGGGGAGTTTCGAAAACCACTTCATGGCTTTTCCTCTTAGGCTTATAAGAAACAACCACATTAGGTAAGTTGTCGTGGAAAAATTCCATACTTAGAGTATAGAATTTTCTAAAATGATCTTGAGGATCAAATGTACCAAATTACTTGTGATATTTTAGTAGTTTCATGTTTTGTGAGAAAGGCGTAAAGGTGATATTCTTGTCAAAAGGTAGGGGACATACCCTCTCAAGGCTAAATTTTGTGGGCTAGATTTTCCCTCTTTTCATCCTTTCCATTTCTAATTGTAAGTCTTGTAGTTTTTGTGTAACAACATATAATGGTGATTCTTCCTCATTGTGTTTAACATTTGAAATTTCAAACTTAGATGGTACCTCGGCACCCCGTTTTGCTAATGCTAACAAGTAGCATTCTTTATATTTTTCAAGTATCTTGGCCATGATATCAACGAGCTCAGGGTTTTGCTGAAAATCTTCAATTTTGGTTTCGATGCTCTTCTCATCTCACATGTTGGATGAACTGATTTTGAAAAAGGGTTCTGAGTTCTATTTGAAAAGGGGTGAATCATGGGTAATTGTATTTGATGAACAATCCGTTGGTGTGACAGGCTCAATAAGATCTAGAGATCATGTGTATTTGATGGTTCTCTTGGCTATTCTAGCACTCACCATATAGGTGATCATTTTGGTTTTGTGGCTACACTAGTTTTATGTAGTGGCATGAGATGTGGATAGGATTCCTCTAACTCTTTTGCATTTTAACAATATGAGTGTTTTTGTAGATCGTGGTTTGTTTGTAGTAACAAGCTAAGTTTGAAAAGGTGTTTGGTACTATAAATAATGATAAGCTCACTTTCATGAAGTCAAGTAGGGAACATATGTGTGTCTTCGGTCATTTCTGGCTTGATATGTGAGGTGAAACAACAATAGCTATTGAATTAAGAATCTCTAGATGGAATTTTTGGCGTAGCTTGTTTCAACAATGGTTACGGTCAATTTCAAAATCTCTTAGTCTTGGAAAATGTCAATGAGGAAAAAGGGCATCCAAAGCTATTGTTTGTTTGCAAGTGTCGCGTATGCAGATAGCCTCAGTTCTATATTTTCTCTCAGATGCGCTATAGAAAGTCTTAAATGCATTATTTCAAAGGGTGTATGTGCTATTTCATTATTCACGAGGCATTGTTCTGCAGAGAAAATGTGTGATTTCAATCTTTAGATGCACTATTTTTCAGTCAGATGCATTATAACAGAGGTCAAATGCATCACATAATGAGTCAAATGCATTATTTTAAGTAGTAAATGTGCTATTTCAGGGTATTCAACAATGTTTTTGTTTTGAGCTTGGTTTTGTATCAGTTTATAGTTATGTCTTTTTAGAAGGACTGTGACCCAAATTGAAGTTGATTATTGAGTTTTAAAACACACCCAAGCATAGTAGTAGTAGAAATGATAATGAAATATGAAACCACACACACCTAGAAAATGGAAGAAAAGGGCTTCCTAACAAGGTTGTCTAGAGCTGGTAACTAGCGGGTTTTAGTGTTTAACCAACAATGTTTGAATTTACCTCTCTTGTAATAGAGAGCTTCCCACCAACGCTAAGGAGGTTTGGCAAAATCCCTTGCGGGACTACTAGAGGAAGGCTATATTTTGAACATGATTGGCTTGCATTCAATTGGGAATGCAAGATTGGAAGGCGTTCCCTCCAATTGGCCCTGCTAAAGAAAATCTCAGGGGGTAGCCTTTCTACAACTGAATAAACCTACCTTGTAGAAAGTAGAAAAAATGGAAATCAAAAATAGGTTTGGAAATTTGATCACTCTAGAACAATGAGAGCATATCCCTACTACCTTGACCTCCCAAACACAACAGATACAGTTGTTCAATTACAAGCCCTTAAGTATAAAAGACAAGGGGCTCCTAATTAGGCTAGGTGTTGGTTCATTTACAGTTTGATTGTAACTAATCTTGACAAAAGGTTTGGCATTCTAGTCAACTCAAAAGAGTTGAGAGCATAGGCCTACTTCCATTTAGGTTAGCAAGATCAAACATTCTATTAAACTAGGTTTTGAACTTAGAAATGTCACACTTTAATTGGAAAAAGGGGTGAGGTCCACTTACCTGTTTCAAAGGTAGCAAAGGCTAGGCACATTTTTGTGGGTCTTCATTCATGTCGAGCATTGTAAGTGACTTGGGAGTTCTCATCAATTTAGAAGAGACCTGTAACCAACCAATAATTAGATCTAGAAGTTAGATTCAACAATTTATGACTTTGATCAAATGCACTACAGAAATAAAAATTTGCATTACAGAATGTATCATATGTGCTATTTAAACTTGTAAATGCGCTACAGAAAGTTGTAAATGCATTGCAGAAACTTTAAATGCACTGCATAAAGCTTTGAAAGCATTACAGAACACTTCAAATGTATTAAAAGACTTTCCAAAGCATTAAAACAATGCTTAAAAGCACTACAATGTCAGGAAAATGGCAGATCTGATCTTTGTGAGCTTGGAAACATCTTTGAAAGTTTGTTGATCTTGTTATGAAACTTTCCAAATGCCGTAGAACTTGCAATAGGTTAGATCTGCACCAAAAACTAGAGAAAAACATAGATCTAAAAGAAAAAGAAAAGATTAGTAGGAAAACTTGAAGAACAGAGAGGCTTTAAGATGATGCCCCACAGTGGGCACCAATTTGTACACGGTTGATTCACATATTCATGAGACCTTAAAGCAGAGTGCAAATAGAATGACAACAAACTAATCTAAACCCAAGAAATCATTGCCAAATAGAGACTCTACAAACATCCCATATTTTCCTAACTACAACTGCTAAGATTGCTCTCAGACCAACATCATAGTGACAGTTCTAGAATGGGAGTATGCCATGAATATAGATCTATAAAGATGTATGCAAGATCTATGTGATAATGTTGATTATATGAGTATGATAACCCTAAAGTGATATTATATGAGCATGAAATAGACTAAACATATGCTAAATGATACTAAATAACATGAAAAAGAATGCTAAAATGCTATCAAAATGACATGAAATTGCTATAATAATAATGCTAGAATAATAACTCTAAATGTGCCTATAGTGCATATGCCTAAAACTTGGGTCTTTTTGCTCTTGAATTTCCCTCCTATTTATAGGATTTTAGAAGGGGTTGGAGTAAAGATCAGGATTTCACTTTTGACCAGAGGGTAATGGTGAAACTGTAAATATCTCATAAAGCACCAAGAGGAAAAGTCCAACAGACTTAGTTTGTGAGGATAAAAGAGGATTTTTCCAATTCTTTTAAATGTAAAAAGGAGGATTTTCACTTTTGCGAGGATAAATGGCTTTTATTGATTTAATAAATGTTCCATTTATTTTCAATTTTTGTCTTTTCATTTTTTCTTTTTTCTTTCATTTTATGATTTTGTGAATTTTTTTCCTCTTTTTAAATTTGATTTAGGTCCTTTTTTATTTGATAGATGATCTGATTGATTAATGACCTGATGTAAGATTGATTTGAAAGTATATTGTTTTCCTTTGATTTTATCTTTAATTTTGTGTCATTTGATTGAAATTGTGTTGTTTTAGGTCTTTGCCAATATTTGGGTGTCTACACCTAGTATCGGTAGAACTATCTGTCACAACATTCTTATTCATTTTCTAGCAATGTGGTTGCTCATTTGTGTTGGAGTAGCATCACTCTTGATGGTTTTATTTGTATATCTTAAGGACCCCATCTTCTATGAGTCCTTTCTCAAGGTCCATCTTTTTTTCCCTAATGTCTTTCCACGTTTGCAGTCAATTTATGTGCGTATGATAGGAAAGTTTAGAGTGCCCATTATCATTGAACATCTTAATAAGGTTTTTCTCTAAGAGATTGCAGGATACCTGATTCATGAGATTTTTCCATATTTTTAGGTATTTAGTGAGGTTTTCACCTCCCTTCTATTTAGTGTGGCATAAGTCAACTATAGATAGTTCATTCTCAACTACATGGGTGTATTGTTATACAAACTTCTCAGAGATTTTTGCAAATGTAGCAATGGTGTCGTAAGGGATTATTTAGAATCACTCAAGAGAAGGACCCCATGGGATTTTGGGAAATAGATGCATTAGGAATATGTCAATTTATGTCACTTTGTTTCATGCCATGTAAGATTCTTCGACATGTGCAACTAGATCACCTTTCCCACTAAATTGTCAAACATTGGTGTTTGAAGTGCTTTGGGAAATGTGTTATCGTGATCAAATAGATAGGGACATACCTTTTCAAATTTGATGGACTTGGTGTCATTTTAAACCTTTAGTTCTCTAATCATGTTCCTAATTTCTTCCCACTCGAAATAAAATTTGCTATAGGAGGTTCCCCCAAAGCATTTTCCCCCAAATAAGGGTAGGCATCTAAGAAACAAGTGAGTATGGTAGATTTTAATGCATGTGCTTAGGAGGTTAAAAGGATGATTTGCCTTGTACAAATAAAGGGATTTTAGGGTTGTCATTGTTGTTGTTGAGGGTCGGGGAATAATATTGCTATTATAGAGGATTCAACAAGTTTTGTAGAGCGATATAATTGTGCAACTGTTATGGGTGCACAAAAGGGTATGCTTGTTATTGTAGTACCTACATGCATTGCACTTTGGGATTTTTTGGAGTTTTTTGTTGCTAGGTGTGATAAAGTGTAATGCCCCACCAAGGAACCTAAAATAAATTAACATAAAGTTTCACTAAGTTTGCCAAACATTTTTTTTATAAAGATAATAACTTGACAAGAATAGATATAATATAGTGGAAGCCTTACCATACACATAAGCACATACAATAAAATAGATTACAATTCTTCAGGGTCCCATGATGTTGAATCACATTTAAGTTTAATTAATACTAAAGTCAGTATATAACACATCCATATTAAAAAATAACTACAACTACAAATTCCATTTAATCAATATACAATTATCTCAAATGGCACTTGGCAATAATCAGAATGCACAATAAGCAACTATATAGGTCACAGGGTATGAAAGGCTAAAAGAATATACATCATAAAAATAGATTACATCATCTTGTAAGATCTATTAAATCAAATCAAATACAATATAGTACAACCATCCATCATAGTACATAAGAAACATAATGAAAGAGAGTACTGAATAGGGAACTCTAGCCATGACATCGAACTGTCGGATCTCAATGGTATAAGAAAATGCACTAGCACCTGACCTTGTGAAACCCAAAAAGGTCCACTCCTACTGCACCAAGGAGATAAACTCAAGTCCCAAATAGGATAACAAACTCAAAAGTCAAAACCAACAACTAGGTTCAAGGAATCACTTGAAAGCAAACTATCTCAAAGGGTACCAAGACACAAGTATCAACTGATCCCAGAGGCAACAAAGACATGTAGGAAATCTACTATGCAAGTGGGCACATTTCATCGCATGAGCCAACTCTAAGGTTACCTGGTCTAGTCTTTTAATACTTTGGCCCCCTAGTGACTCTATGCAACACCAATATCCTTTTGTACAGACAAGGCAAACTAACAAGTCAGCTCTAAGGTTACCCTAGTAGTCTTTTAATACTCTGGATCTCTAGTGACTTTCTTTGGTACCAATATCTTATTAATTCATTTTAAACTCATTTAATGAAATGGTGTCACTTATTAAAATAACCTACAATGGGTTACCTGCCAACCTCTTTAGGGCCTTGGCATCCATTACAAGCCACTTCCCAACATGATATGTAGATAACCTACCTTAAGCTTAGCAAAAGCAAAAGATCTCAAATGACCATAAACCACACATCGGTTCTTAAACAAGCAACTGGAAAGCATTGAAATATTACTGATCATAATCACAGATTTCACCAATACGATCTTCCTAATAGGATTGATCCAGAATCAAGTACACATAAACAAAAGCCATGTCATAACATGACATCACCAAAAAAATCATTTAATCACCTCAGTCCTATACAAGCAACTAGGAAGTAATCCAAAGATAACTGATTGAAGACTCGAAGGTTATATTAGGAAAGACACATTATCCACCTCAGTTCTACACAAGAACTAGAAAGCACATCAAAACATATGATCAAACTCATCATAGCACACACATGACACATCACCATGGTCGGGTGTGAAAGATCGTAATCAAAACATCATCATGACATCACAAGACAAACCTCCCAAGCCTCTGGTAATACAACCTGATTGGTCAAAGCTAAGTCAACCCCAAAACCCCACATCGATAAATCACACCTCACATAAAGCACATGCAATAGTAACTTTTCATAATTCATTAGGTTTTGGAAAACATGAACGTTCAATTTTCAGTATAGGTTTTCAAGTTTCCATTTTTGTTTTCAAAATACAAAAATTAAATAACAACCAAGGTTTCAGTTTCTTTTCCAAATATTATTGTTTATATAGCTTTCAATTCCAAACAGGGTTCACGTTTTCATTTTCATTTCCAAATATTACAGTTGATAATATTTTTGATCTTAATCAGGGTTTCAATTTCCACTTCTCTAGTTACCATATTTGCTAAGGTTTCCAAGTTCACTAGAATCCCAAACGATTCAAACTAATTCATATAAAGTTATTTAAACATTGTTCCATAGTTCAAATTGTTATCAAAACATGACATTCAATAAACAACCAGTTAACAGTGTTCGTCTTTTCAAAGTATTATAGTTTGATAGGGTTTTCAAAATACAAGAACGTTCAATGTACAAACAAGGTTCTAGTTTTCATTACCAAAGTATCAAAACTACTATGGTTCTTGAATTATCAAAAGATGTAATAAAACTCCTGTAGTAATAGAAATTATTTTCCATAATTAAGTCATCAAGTAATATATGAGTTTACTTAAAAATAATCATTTTCATATCTAAATTAAATCGTCTAATAAAATTCAAGTTTACTAAAGATAACCATCTTCCTAATTTACAAATTCACAATAAACTTGCACACATACATTTTAATAATAAATTAATTAAAAACCTTTAATTAAATATTATTAAAAATTAACTCGATAATCATAACATTATTAATAAATAATAATTATTGATTTATCAATAAAACAACTTATATTAATTTATTAATAAAATAATTATTAATCTAATAATAATAATTATAATAACATTTAATATTTAATAATAATACAATTTAATAATTTGTAATCAACATAATAATAAAATTATTAATAAAAATTTAAATAAACTAAAAATAAAAATAAAATTTAAAACTTGTCTTAACATAATTTTAAAGATCGAAGGTTGATAAGGTGCTGCCACGGTAGCCCTACTACTGCCGCAGTACGTCTGCGACAAAAGTACCTGCTACATCTGTAGCACGCCTGTTGTCGGTGGCCACATTGCTATTGGCAATGAAAAGTAAGGGGGAAGGAAAAGGTGGGTGGAGGGGTGGTGGCCCCCGCCCACCATAACTATTATATTTTTAATTTTAAATAACCCACACAAAAGCCTCCCCAATTTATTTTATTCGCCAAAATTTCATTTTCTTAATATTTAATAATGTGATTACATAGTAATCACAAATTATCGTGTAATTACATTTTATATATATATATATATATATATATATATATATATATATATATATATATATATATATATATATATATATATATATATATATATATATATATATATATATATATATATATATATATATATATATATATATATATATATATATATATATATATATATATATATATATATTTGTCAATATAAACATGGTATACAAACCCAGATCAAATAGTCAAAATTGATAAAACAACTTGATTTTCATTTCAAAACCCACATCCCAATTTTCAATCAATCAAACAAAAGTTTCAAAACTAAAATCCATCCACTGATATTCTCAAGAAACAAAAAGTAGTACTTCCAACACAAGGGTTTCAAAATTTAAATCACAAATAATTTCAATAATATAAACTGATTTTATCAAACAAGGGTTTCAAATTCTAAACTCATATAAAGATAATCTTGAAATGAAGAACAAAAATATCACAAACAAAGGTTTCAAATTCAATTCAATTCTGGAAATAGATTCATAAACACGGAGAAGACAAAGGAAAACAGGAATGAGCATCTACTGCACAAACCCACAAAATCCTACCTGGATCTGATGCTAAAATAATGAACGCACAAAACTCGCAAACAATTCCCTTTCCTTTTGAAATCCCTCCTCCAGGAAATCTGCTCCTCCAAAACTAGTCTAATTGCATAATGAGCTCTAGATCTCTGAAAAAGAGTTCTCCCCTAAATTTAGGGCTCTAATTGTGCAATTACACAAGGGAACTCGTTGATCAATTTCTTTTAATATTTTATTATCTTTTACATTTTCATGTACACTTTTTGCAATCTAAAACATCTTTATTAAATTAATTTTCTTTCTCTCTTTAATTAATTTATTATATTTTAATTTCATGCATAAGTTTTATGTAGTTTAATTAGAATAAATTTTATTAAATTATTATTTTCTCTCTCTAGTTAGCTACGAGACATTTTAATAATATATTTATTAATTCAACTAATAATATTATTTAGAGTTTATTATTAAAATAAAACTCCTAAATAATAATAATAAAATTAAATTAATATAAATATGCCTAAATTAGAACTTTAATAAAATATTTAAATTTAATTCCTTTATTTAATTAATTTCTCAATTCAGTTAAATATAATTGAATATCAAATTTCTTTTAAAATTATCTTTTAATTTGATTTAATTATAATAGAAAATCATCACAGACCTGCAAAACCAAATACGACAACTCAACTGAAAGACAAAACATAAAGTCAAACTATAGGGTCAAAATCACAAATTCACATCATTTGACGAATTTGGAAAGGTGAAATTAACCCAGATACTTGTCTTAGTTTATAGGATAATTGGCTTAGGTTAGGATTTGGACTCAAGAGTTATCTCCCCACTTATATGATTGAGATACTACAATAGGGTACGCTCATCTTGGCAATTCAGGGAAGTCGATACCCGGTACCTGTAATCTGCATAAAATCCACACATGTACAAACACATATATATTCTAAACTAAATAGGCAATGGCGAGAAGTGGTACATCGTGTAAATCCCAACTAGCAGGTGACTATGACTCCCTTCCTTAATCACATCAAAAATGTCAAACATAAAGAAAACATACACGTACACCATACACATGCAAGTATGGGATAAGTAACCATAGAACTACATATAAATCATTCCTCTAAGTAACATCATGAAATAACTGAAATCACTATATGAACATACATATATCATCACCAAAACAATCATGAACATGTGAAATAACTGAACAACTCAAGTAGCTCATCACATAATTCAACTGAGTATGAAATGATATCTGATCAAATTTGGTAACCAAGTATTGATAATCATAAAACACAATCAGAAAACTAACCTAAAAGAATCTGAAAATATAACAGAAAAGTCAAGTAGGGGTATGCATTACATAAAGTAGTGAATTTTGTTGTGGGTCGATGTTTTTCCCAACATATGATGGATGCACACTTTTATGGGGTAGTGTTTGGGTGTTGGGACAAAGAGACATGAGGTATAATATGAAGGGGATACCACCACTTTCTATTGTTGTAATGGTGAAATTTTTTGGATTACAACCGTAGATGACATGACTAGATAGTTGGTGAAAGATAGTTTCAGAATGATTAGTGGTGGAGGGAGTGGTTGAGACGGTTGTGCTTGAAATTTCATTTTTGGTAAGGCAAGCACAACCAAGGTTCGTGTTTGTATGGCCATGGTATGTATTAATGGTTGTGTCAAACACCATGGGGATAGCATACAAAAAGTGGTCATATCTTATTTTGTTACAAATTGGTTGGCAATAGTGTTGGGTGGGGTGTCAAATGGTTCGCTAGTGGGTCTAGTTCGGGGCATTCTCGTCATATACTATGGTGTTTTTTGCATAACACATTGAGATGAAGTAGTTGCACCACTCATAGGTAGTTTATACGAGGTGCAATGTTGTGGTTGTGTGACAACATTATCAATAGGTGTTTCAGTGACTATAGCACGTAGGATGGACAACAGGGTTGATATGGATGCTTGTAGTTGCATGAGGATAATTGTGGTGATGTGAGTATTAACTGGTGTTTCTTGCATGCTCATGGGGTGTTGTGGCATGTGGTGTGGCCAAAGATTGGGTGATGAAAGGTTGAATGTTTTGGGGAATAAGAGCGATGATTTGAGTGAATCTTGTAATTAGGTCCATAACCTATTGTGTCATTTATTGGTAGATTCTCCTTAGGATATATAAAGGAGGTGTAGGTTCTGTAGGATGAATCGATGGTAGGAATCTACTAGGATCTAGTAAGCCAATGTTTTCCCTTTGTAAATTTTTCATAATGGTTTCAGGATTTTGGCTAATCATTGTATTAACAAGTTAAGCATTCCCAAGATCACTCATGAATGCATCTATAGCACTTGTGGTTGGACCCATTTCCATATTTGTGTCTTTTGTTGGTTGGCATGGTTCAATCATGACCATAGTGCTTTCTAGATCTAGGTATGAACTAGATGACCTATTTGTTTGAGTGTGGTCCGTATCTTTTCTCTTCTTTTAATGTGTTTGGATTGGCATGAAATAAAAAAGAACCTAGATGCAAGATGACAATAGTACTAGATGATTTAAATGAAATCTTGAGTATGATGATGCAAAGTGCAAAATAATATCTAAGACTTTCTAAGGTTTGGGTGATTTCCCAATACTAGGGGGTAAGGGTTTCCTAAGATATAAGGATGTGTGATGCAATAGGGAAAATATAGATGATGGTTATGACATCTAGGATGATGGATGCAAGATCTAAGAATCATGTGCCTTAAGGACCTAAGGATTACTCAGAGTTGAAAAAGATGCAAGTTGTGTCCTAGGTAGGCTCCAGATGGGATAGATTGTCAACCTAGGACAAATTTGTGATCTTCAGAAGACAAGGATTGCTAAAAGTAACCCAAACCTATAAAACAAGGTGATAATGATTACAAGTGATGAGATTAATTATATTACACACTATTTAGGTAAAGGAAAGCCATAAAAAGATGGTGATTGTGTAAGTGTGTGGAAGAGAAAAGGTGGAGCTTGTCTTCATATTGGTATGATGTGAATGAGATGAAATTTTAATTCACACCACATCTAGCCTCCATATTTCACACTTTGATTTCTCATTCATCCTGATTTTCATTTTGGGATGCTTGTTTTTTTATGTCAAGATAGTTTTTAGGAGGTTTTTGTTGTAGTTCAACTTTTTCTCTACTACTTTTTGCTCTCAATATGTAATAGAAGGTTTGATATTTAATTTCTTGAACTTAGGCTTAGGTTGATCTAAAATGATTTTTTTAAATGCTAATTTCAACAATTATTTCTTCACTTTCCAAGTTCTCAGATTTGGGAAGTGACTACGCTAAGTATTCCCTATCATTGGTTTGGATTCATCAATATTTTGGGGCCAAGTGAAAAAATATTCCCCAAAGGACAAACCAACTATGTGGGAGAAAAGAAGTGGATCTCTTTCAAAAAAAAGACTTTGTAGCCAAATTTTAAAAATGTTTATGTTTGAGAAATGTTTTCATGAGGTCAAGTCACAAAAATAACACTTCAAGTGTGCTTTAACCTATGGTCACCTATTTTCAATATATTATTCATAAGCTTATTCGTAGGAGCCTATCATTGATGTTTCTTGATTCTCATGTATCGTGTCCCTCTCAATCTAAGAGGCAAGTCAATGCAAAGATAGATGACAACAAATACATGTGATAGAATCTTCAAGGTTATAGCTAAAAGAAGCCCTCTTTCTATGGGGTTGATCACTCTTAAAGATAAAGCCCAAGTATCCTTATGCCTACAACCAGGGGAATAAAATGGTAAGTAACTTTAGAGAATCCTTATATCCTCTTGCAAGTATAAATAGAATACCAAGGTAAAGGGGGTGGCTACTAAGTTGGTTTGCAATAAGATCTTTCGATTCATCTCAATCGATTTGCATGTGCATGACTCACTTAAGACCCTATTTGACCATGTTGAATTCATAGGTATATTCACCTACCTTGGACTACCATAAACACACATCTCCCAAGATTTAGGGGATGAGATGAGAGTTTAATCAATGCCTTGTGTATATACTGATTAGGGAACTATTGGTTTGAGGTTTTCCTCTAATGGGAAAGCACATTACCACTAGACAAACCTCTCTAGAAGTGAACTACATTGCTTGACCTTCCTCATCACCCAAGTTCTAAGAATGGAAAGGGGAGAGGATGTAGATACAAGAAACCTATTTCGCATCATGTATTTAATGGGATCTACAAAGCAAAAAAAATCTCAAGGTAGTGTTAAAGACACTCCTTCAAACATGCCAAGAAGCTTTTATTTCCAAATTGAATTTTAATTAATCTAAGTGTTTTCTATCCAAAACATCAAATACTCGTGATTAGCGTATATTTCATTTTCACCTTTGAAAATAGATTTGCACATGCTTTGAAAAGGAAAATTGTTTGGGAACAATGAATGTTTTACTTCCTTAACACTCAAGATTTGTGTTTGTTTTAGACCTAAATCAAAATATTTTATTACATTATTTGTTTTAACCTCAGGCATTCAATAGTATATTTTGATATATTTTAAGCTGAAAGTTGAAATGTGAAGGTTTGCCTATTTGTCCAGTTTTATTGCTTATTCATTTTAAGCCCAAGAACTTAAGTGTAAGGTGTTGTGTGTGCATGCATTCTTTTTTTTAAGACCTAAAGGTTAAATGTGAAGTTATTTTAGACCTTAAAAATCACAAGACGAACATGGTGTTAGCATTCTTGCGAACCTATACACCTAAAGAAACTATCATAAAATGATAATAAAAAATGATATTGTAGGTGTGCACTTGCATTCTCATTGACTATCAGTAAAACCCAAAAACATAAAATGTTCAGAAATAGGAAAATAGGCAAAATAGGAAAAGTTATGCCAATGTTTGTGATCCCACCAAGTCAAACCACATTCTCATCTAGTCAAACTATGACCCTGTAGGTGAAACTAGTGTAAGGAATTCTATGGTTTTTAAATATACTTGAAGGCTTAGAATTTACATTCATGCAAGGGTATTTGCATGCTCTCCCAGTCAACCAACAATCCCCATTGGTTGTGTTTATTAGGAGGACAAAGAGAATAAAACTAAAAAATTTATGGTAATGAGCTCTAGGGATGTGATCTTGCCATATGTACATGTGTTCCCGCTAATATTCTCTCAATCTTGCATGCATACATTTTTTTTGTTGTGTAAAAATTGATTGTGAGAATGTTTTTACTTAGGCTCCTTATTTGGCCTTCTAACCTACAAAAAATAAAATAAAAACCTTGAAAAATAGTCAAACAACATAAAATATTAGCAATTAATTAGTTTTGTAAGAAAATGGTAAATAGGATTAGAGAATGATCTTTTTTGTATCTCCTACCAGGTATGCTAAAGTATAATAATTAAAATATTGAGAAAGATAAATACTTAGCACAAAAAGTAATGCTACACATATGAAGAGACCTAAAAATGCAACCAAGATATCAAAAAAATATGCAAACCTCAAGTCCTCAATATCTCCAAATGTAGTTGGGTTTTTCCAAGATGGATATATGCTCAATTCTTGCTTAATGCATCAATGATGGAATTTGATCAACATTGAAGACGAAGGATAGAGTTTTGGAGGGATTTTAGCATTATGAAGGGGCTTTGGCTAATTCTGGGAAGAAACAAGGGCATAATAACAATGCTTGAATAGTGGATGGTTTTGTGAAAAGAGAAGGGTTTAACTCATAAGAAAAGGGAGGCAGAAATGGATGGTCAAGATGCAAGCTTGGGAATTACTTAAGAGTGGCCAAGATGTAAGGAAAGGGAAGCGCATGGATTGTTTTTTTTGTCAAAGTGCATAGCTTTGTGACAAGTGTCACAAGAAGATAGCTTGAGAGTGGATTAGGGTTTTGGAGGGAATGTGTTCATTTGGGGGATGCAAAGGGGAGAAAGGTATAAGAGATGGATGTAGTGTGTAAAGTGTAAGAACATTTAAGGTCAATGATAAATTTATTTGGTTGGGTAGGGGGAGGATTTGACATGGGTTGGGTTAGGATTTCTTAATCCTCGTACTTAAAGTTGTGCAAGTGATTAAGGTGTGATCAGGGTTGAATTAGGGGATGATTAAGATGCAAGTGAGAATGTTAGGGAAATGCAAGTGGGTCACTTAATTATCCAAGTTTAATTAGTTAATTAAGTGTCCTTAATATAGGTGAATGTGCCAACTTAAGTGTAAACCAGGGGGTTAAGATTGGGGTAGGGATTTGGCTGGGTTAAGGTTGATTAAAGGGTATTTATTTAATAAAAATGGGATTTTAGGAATTAAATTAGATAGATTTTGTGAAATTATTTAATTAAATGGAGGAAGGGAGATTCAATTAATAGTCAAACTATGGATTATCATTTTAAATTATATTAATTAGATTTTAGTCAATTAATTAGATTGATTAACTATGGGATGTCATAAATTAATTAAATGTTGGATATTTAACTAATAATGCCTTAGAAGAGAACTAAATAGCATTACTTAATTGTGTAACCAGATTTAGGCATCTACAAGTGATACCTAAGACAACCTATGAATGTTTCAACTAGCTTTAAGGGTTGAGGAGAAACTCAAGAGGAAAAGAGATCAAAACAGTAGGGGAAAAGGAGGAAGGAGTTTCAAAGGAAAAGGGAACTTTGGAGAAAGAAATTAGTATATTCAAATCAACAAGTCTAACCAATAGGATACATGTGGTGAATCAAGCCATAGGGGTGAAAGCTTGTAATGTCCCTTTTTGGGGACATTATAAATATTAAAGGGGACATTGTTATAATATTAAAATTGACTATGAGAGCTAAGACTTTATTTATTAAAGGTCAAATTAATATTCCAAGTTGGCAAAAGATGACAAGGAAAGATAAGACGAAAGGCCAAGAAAGGAAGTCAAAGAGTCACAACTGCAAGAATAAAAGGAGAAGAGATCCTTTCTTTTGGGTATGCTTGATTTTACTATTCAGTTCAGTTCTCTCTCTTTGAGAGTTTCAGAAAGCTTCAGCTTTCAGCTAGTTGGAGGACGTAGCCCCTCGTGCTAGTAGACAATGGATGTAAACCCATTGTCTTAGGAAACATCATTCCAGGTGTTTCATTCACGCGTACAGGTTCTTATCCTATCATTCCAATCCGACTGTTGAATCTATTTTTAGGATTGGCTTTCTATGTATTGGTTATTGTATTGCTACTGTATAATACAATAACCTTTAGTTGTTGGTTGTTATATTGCTGTTGTAAAAGGCAATATCACTGTTTAAGAAATTATGAGTTTTCTAGTTTAATCATACCAGTTTGTAATCCATGGTTGCATGTTGATATTTTGAATGTTATTTCAAAATAATGAGTTATATTTATCTAAAGAATCTTCTGGTTTATTATAGCACCGTGACTCATTTTTGTGTACACCCAATTCTAAATGTTATATCTGAGGAAAGTAATTTAATTGGAAAATTCTACTAGTTTTTTGAATGTGCTGTAAATTATCCGCAAGGTTTAACCTCTAAGTGTATTGTTAAGGGAAATCTAGCAAATATCCTATTCAAGATATTACAAAGCTTTTGATGTAGAAGACCCAATGGAAAAGGTAGAAATAGTGGATCAAGAAGAGGACCAAGTGGCTTCATAGGGAAATGTTACAACTACAACCAAGTGGGACATAATATGAATATATGTCTAGAGAAGGCTTAAAGTTCCAATGATGGAGAGAGGAGGAATCTGTTAGTCCAAAAGAAATATAGTCAGAGTGTCAATTTTCCTATAAGCCATACCAAGAAAACATTTGATAGAGAGAACCTTATGGTAAGAAGAAATTAATTAAAGGTTCCAAAGAACAAGGATCCCCCTCAAAGGAATACCATATTAAAGACAACATTTAAGTCACATGCTTATATTTTAAAAGCAATTATTAATTCTAGTTCCACAAAAAACATTGTTTCACTTGAGATGGTAAATAAATTAAAGTTAAAAAGGACACCTCATGCTAGTCCCTACAGAGTATTATGGTTGAATAAGGGGCAACATGTCATTTTTTATGAGAATGTGTGGGTAGATTGTGAGATAGGAAAGTATAAATATAGAATAATATGTGATATACTTCATGTGGATGCATGACATCTTCTCCTAGGATGCCCATGACAGTTTGATGTCAAGGCTCAACATGATGGAAAGAAGAAATCCCATATGATAACTAGGAATGTAAAGAAGTATTAGATAGATCATTTTCTTGATCAAGTGGTGTAAGGAAACTTGCAACAAAAAGTATAACCGTTTACACATAACCCATAATAGATCTGAAATAAATATGTAATTGAAATCCATGTGCAAGAGAATAGACAACATACCCACAATAATGTAACACAAGATATGCCCTAGCAAACCCTCATTGAGGAAAAAACCAGCCTCCAAAATTATCCATCACCATGTATTAATCAACAAAAACATTGCAATACAACCATGGAAGCCTTCAAATCCATAGTCACAACCAAGCAATCCATGTGAACAAGCATGAATCCACACAACCCATGCCATGCTTCTAACCTTCGCAAATGCTCCCTTGGCTAACCTATCAAACCTTATTTTGATCATCTTTCCTTTTTGCCCTTTTTCCTTCTCATACAAAAACTACCCTTGTGGTTGCTTATATAGTAGCAATCTCCCACAAAACCATTGTTAAGGTTCTGAGGATCACTACAAAAGTAATATCACTTCATGTTTATGGTATGTGTTTTCCAAATGGTAGCGACCTCTTATTTATAATGAGAAAAGGGTAAGAAGTGATATGTCCCTTCATGGGACATGTCTATTGTTTTATTTGATAAGTAACACAATAATATATATAATCATAATTATATATAATATTAATTTCTCTTGTAAAAAACTTATATCTCATATGTAATCATATCTCATAGATAATTATATATAGCCATAGTTTTATCTCACTGAAGCTACCAAACATCAGCACTCCCTCTTAGATTGGGAGGATAAACACAAGACATATATTATACCATTGAAAATCTTTTAGGAATGACATGTTAAGGAAATATTTGATCTGAAAATTTCCACTATTTTGATATCACATTTGATATCATGAGTATTGGCCTTTAGAATATCAACATATGATATTCACCGAATACTCTAAGTAATGGTCTTCAAAATATCAACATTTGATATTCACCATGTACTCAATAAGGTAATGGTTTGTAGAACATCAACATATTATATTCACCATTTTGATATCACATTTGAGTATTGGTCTCTAGAATATCAACATATGATATTCACCAAATACTCTTTGAGTAATGGCTACCTGAATGAGATGAATGATATTTACCAAGTACTATGAGTAATGGCCTCCAAAATATTAAGTCGTATGATATTCACCATGTACTCTATGAGTGACGGCCTTCTAGAACATCAAGTTGAATAACATTCACCAGGTACTTTGTGTAAATGGCCTCCCATAACATTAATTTTCATAACATTCACCATGTATTAAAAACATGTTTATAAGGTATGACCACACACATTCTCATTATACTTACCACATAAACATTCACCATCTAAAGTATAATCTATCATGATCTACATATACATCGTAAGATATCCATCGTAAAAGAAAATTTAAGTTATTGTAAGATTGTCATCTTTCAATAACTTCTACAAATACAAGTGACATCATTTAGAACTCATCACTTCTTAATGATGTACATAGGGGGAAGGCCCCATTAAAATCACACAGTCATGAGGTATACTCATTAACTACAATCCTCTTGGTTACTACAATTTATTGATCACTAGAGAATCCATTTCAACATGGTTTACTCCCTCTGAATCAATATGATTCAGATAACTGAAGGTTGACTGAATCATATCCTCTATCTGCTCCTTCAAATCAATGTGTCATACTCCCTCCAAACATCAATATTCTAAGATTCTTATCCAAACTTTCCTTTAAAAAGTTTTAGACTCCCTTTGAATATGTTATCAGTCATTTTTCCTGCTATAACAATCTTAGAGAAAAAGATCAAGGCAAATGAATCTTATAGTACGTATTGAAATAATAATAAGAGACTAACTATAAATATAATATTTAAAAAAATATTTATCTGATTTTATACATCCATTCATTTATTGCTCATTGTACTTCCTTACAAAATTTTCTAGTACTCAATATGTTCACACCTATTTTTCCCATTATGTCTCACCACTTCTTAATTTATATGTTTGTAGAGAGACATATCTCTTCAACCTAGTGTCAATTTTTAAAAAAAAACTTTTATTAATCACAATTCCTTATTATAATCATGAATCAAATATGTTATGCACTTTTCTCAATAACATTTATAATCTGCCTCTTTAGGAGGTTTTGATTCTTGCTATTGCTCATTTTTATAGACATGCCAACAAATTCATTGACATGGAATTCTTTGTGTCATTTTCCTTTGTTGAAAACTTTAATTTAATGGATATTATCGCCTTGTTATTGCAATACCAGTGGCTGTTAGGTTGAGTCTATCCCTAGTTGACCATATTCCAATGCAAGACTCGTGCCTTTTCCAAGGTTCCCTAGACATTTTCCATGATGGATATGATTTTGGTTGTTTCACTTCCTTATTCCACCTTTATCATATAAATTTAAGTTTAAAGGGGTTCTTAATTATGACAGTGCTAACTTGCATATATCAGTGGGTCATAATATTAATGTGTTTGACCTTATTTTCCTTTACTTGGTGGATGTCCCTCTTTAAAATTATTCTGCAAACACTTGGCAACATACATTTTGTGTTCCTTGATGTCTAATTGATCTATTACGTAGTGCAATACTGTTTTGCCATTACATAATTTCTTCTCAATGCCTTTTGTCAACTTGTTTAACTCTCGTTCACTTTTCATGGTCCTAATTTTTTTGAATAATATTGTCTAGGGAAAAGCATATAGCTTCAGTGATTTGATCCTTACAGGATAACAGTATAGTGATTTTTCCTCCTTATGGTTGCTGGGTTCCATCTTTGAATTACTCAACTCTTGTGTGCATAGTCTTATTGACTTTCACCTTTTGCTTTGTTGCTTTCTGACAAGGATATTCTTCCTCTATCATCTTATGTGTGTCCATGTTGTTCTCACAGTTTGTATATGGTGCACGGTCTTTGCATCGTCTTTTATTGCTTCTTCAATGTGAGGTAGTTGTATTATATATAGTTTTTTGAGTATTGTAGAATACTAATTGTTAAGTATTCAGTAGCAACCAACTATGAATTCCCTTGTGTCTATATCCTTACTATTATTTAGAAATCACTCCACTACTTGACATCTCCCCTAACAAACTCTAACACGAACTGAAACTCAATATGTGTAACAAACTTAACGATCACTAATTTAAGAGATACTCAAACATACTACAAGGCTAGACCTACACTAAACTTACATTTCTTGTACGTGAGATTAAACTCAAGTAATGTCAATGATTTCAATATTATTAGCTTCGTTCAAATCCCTTAATCCATACAATAGAATTCATGCCTCAAGAAATAGAATCACATTCCTTTATTTGCATGTTTGAAAGCTATAAGAGTCAAAATTGATATTGAGATCATAAGAAACATCCATAATGCTTAGCATCTGAAGTGTTATCTTTATCACACATAGTCAACTACTTTTATGATTGTTAATCTGCACTCAATACATATGGAACCCACAAACCACCGAGAAGATGTACCTAGTAGTGTTAATGTTATCGATTGAAACCCATAAAGATATCACTTTAGCATTTTATTCATATCCATCTAGCACTAAAATCTCTATATTGCCAATGTGATCTTCTTTCATAGATCATAATGTATCTTACTAATTTTTCCACAAACAAGTCTATGTATTATACATTACAATTGTCTCTAATTTTTTTATATTTGTATTTGGCTCTGATACCATGTTAAGGTTCTGAGGATTGCTATAAATGTAATAGCACTGCCTATTTATGGTATGTGTTTTCCAAATGACAGTGACCTCTTATTTATAATGAGACCAATTTGAAATACTCATGATGTCCTTTGACATTTAATTCTTTTCCCCAATATTAAATAATTACATCAACTATTATCACAATGTTATAAAAAACTTATTAAGTATATCCCATGGGAATCTTTACATGTTACACGTCCATCTAGGTGCAAAATTACATAATTAAATTAAACAATAAAATATAAATAATATTATGCAATGTGTGCAACACCCATTATCTCAAAAATCACCACTTGTTGTATACATTGCATAGGGTCAATTCATAGCCATGTAAATAAACAAGGAAAACAATCCTTCCTAACACATCACCATCATGAATCAAAGTACACCATGTGCTCCATCATGGTACCCACAACAAAATCAAAGTAACCAACTTCTCAAACATGAATGATGCCACCTCCTATTATTCCACTTCCATCAAACATACACAGAATCCATCCAAAGATAAGTCTACCCGACCTGTCAAATAAGAATCATAAAAGTCTATACCAACTGAAAATGCTAAACACAAACACCTAATCCAAAGGTAATCAAATGTATTCGTAGTTGTCAAATATTCATAGCTAAAATAGCACCCATAACAAGTGTCAAACCCATCCAACTATCCATACGTCCAAAGATATACCAAGTGAATCTCAAATCATCAAAATATCCAATCTGAAACTTGCAATCACAAGCCTTGAGAGAAATACCTTCCACATACACACCATGAAGCTCCCACTACAAAAGATAATGTCAAATTTGTAACCAATCCACTCACAAAATCTCAAAGAAGTGAATCCACGTAGTATCAAGGAAATTCAAAACACATAAACCAATAACCTACAAGAATAACTCTTATAACAAGTCTCCAACACTATCCCAAGTTCTCTAGAACCAAAAAATGAAAGAGATAAATGAATCACCATGCCATCTCTCACATGACGTACATGAACACAAACCAGTTATCACAATCTCCAATCAATCTCAAATCCAATGTAAGTGAAATGGAACATCCAAGAAGATAACCAAGACCAAAGAGAAACCACACAAATCATAACATGTATCATGTCCTTCTACACACACCATATAGCTAATCATGGATGTAAGCCTCTCGTAAGAAGATCAAACTCATAAAAAATTCCTAAAACAATGAATAACCATTCCTAATCCAAGGAATATGTCCAATACAAAACCATCTCCCAAACCCAACTAGCATCAAAACATATGGGCAAGGAGATAACCAATGCTAAACCATCTCTAGAGCTAACTCATGTACCATAGCTCAAGACCCATATCAATGAAAGACAAGCATAAAAATAATGCACTTGAGAGAAATAATAGGCTATACCTGTCAAGTAGTAAACTGTCGAGTAGACCAAGAGTGAGGAATGAGAATGTTCATCAACATATCCAAGTCTCCAACCAAGACTAATCTAAGAACAATTTCCTCTAAGTTCATATTAGGTGAATGCCCCTTGGACTTCCTGCTAAAACCATCAACTGTCATCAACTGTCCCAATAAATACTTCTATAATGCAAGAGAAATTAACATCACCACCATCTCTCAGTATCCATGAGCACCTGTAACCAATCAATACATGCCAACTCCAAGTGCAACATAGTAATGTCATGAAGTATCTGTGAAATGATCATTGTACTCAATACCAAGAAACTAAACTAAGATAAATGTCAAAGTTCCAACCATGGCCTCAGGAACATAAACATGACAACATGATAAAAACCATATCAACCAAAGAGGTAACATGATACATGTGAACATACCATAACATGTCAAAACTCTAAATGTGTATCAAGAGTATACCATAACATAATAATGAAACCATCCTAACATCAAAGATAACATGTCGAATGAAAGCATAAACCACACCTCTACCAAGAACCCCACGAGTCCTCAAGATGCAACCATCTCCACACACTATGAAAAACCATCTCCAAACACCATGAAGAGCTAAGCCATGCAAATGTCAAAGACACTTCTACAATAATAAGATCTAAGACATCTTCCAACATCTGCAAACACTCAATAAATATATCAATACCAACAATTCCCACTCAATCATGGTACCAAGTCACCTATGGCATCATAACATCCATCTCCTACACGAATATCCTCTACGTCTACACATGCAACTAAAGTGTCAGTACCAAGTGAAACCAAGATCTCCAAACCAAGAAGATATAAAACAAACCAAGAGCCAATCTCGCACTGCCACCCCATCACTGTCACAAGCTCCCACTAAATTGTACATCCAAGCTATCCATAACATCATGATGAAAAACCATCCACTAACCATGAGAATCAACTAAAGCATCAAACCATCAAAGAACTCGAACTACACATCATGAACTTCTCAAAAGAAACCAAATAACCATGATCCTCAACCAATAAGATATAAAACCATAACCAAAATAGGAATCCAAACCAATGAGCATCAATGATGTACCAGTATATCCAACCATGACATGTAAAAATATATGACACCATGATCACATCCATGAACTGAGTAAGTAACTCTAAAATTTTCCAACCCATCATCATGAAAATAGTCAACCACAATCCTCCACCATGACTATACCTTGTAACAACATCTAATCCCCTCTACATGAAGATAATTCAACAAATCATGTGACTAAGAGCATAAACAACCCAAATCCAAGTCACAAATCTAAATATACATCAATAATGAAATATCAATGGGCAAAGGTAACCCATATCCAAGCCATAAATGTAACCTGTAAGTATAGACCACTTATAACACTACACAACTTGTAGATCCAACATGTCATCATACATATCCAAATCAAGCATTGATAACCATATCATCATGAGACCAATTTGAAATACATCATGAGTATACAATGACATCACAATCGAAATCTCCAAAATATACAATGTCATAAACTCACAATGTTACGATAGTCAATATATGTTATAAATTGTTCAATGCAATATATCACCAAATAAATCATGCCAAACCTACACAAAATCTGAACCAATATGTAGAGCTCTCAAAGAGCTTTCTTTTGACTACTCAAAGTCCAAAATCTGACTTTGTGTGCCCAAGTTATGTCCAAATTTGTGCTCAAAATGAATAACATCTAACTTTAGAGCTCATAAAACTTGACAAAATATCCAAATCACAAAATCAAACCCTCACCAAGTTGTAGTGCTTTGATTAGCTTTCCAACAATTGTAAGAAGTCTGAAATTCAATATCTTGAGTGAATGTTATGGTCATTTTACCAAGACAACATTTTTACCACTTTCAAAGCATTTTTTTGTGACGAAAATTTTGACAAGATTAAGTTTGACAATCGTCATGGGCTGAAACTAAAAAAATCTTTCATTTTCTCTCAACATGGTCAAACTAGGACATATTATATATCAAAATTTATGGAAAACCCAATCCAGATCCAACGATGATGTCTTATTTTGCCCAAGAGGTCATTAATGTAAGATACTCCCCTAAAACCCTCGTTTAAATGAAACATCCAAAAACCATTTTGACCAACAATTTCACATGCCCAAAAATATGCTAACATCCCATCATACTAGCAAACCCAAAAACCTTAGATCTGCAATGAACAACCTAAAAAACCCATATATCTTTCCCTTTCTTTCATTCTTCCATGCATTTCCATGGATTCAATCTTGGGTTACAACATCAAAACTATAGCTTTGATACCATTTGTAACAAAAAATATAGCCATTTTAAAATAACCTACAATAGATCTAAAACAAAAATGTAATTGAAATCCACATGCAAGAAAATAGACAACATACCCACAAAAATGTGACACAAGATATAACCTGGGAAGCTCTCGTTGAGAAAAAAAACCCAGCCTCCAAAAGCATCCATTACTGTGTATTATTCAACAAAACACGATTGCAATACAATCATGGAAATCTTCAAAGCCATAGCCACAACCAAGCAATCCATGTGAACAAGCATGAATCCACACATCGCATGCCACACTTCTGACTTTCACAAATATTCTCTTGGCTAACCTATCAAGCCTTGTCTTGCTCGACTTTCCCTTTTTCCTATTTCCCTTCTCATACAACAACTACCCTTATGGTTGCTTATATAGTATCAAGCTCCCACAAAACCACCACGTGGTATTGCATAAACCTTGTGTTACCTAACCCATTGACCCCACATTTAGTATTGGACATTTAATTCTTTTTCCCAATATTAAATAATTGAATCAACTATTATCACATGGTTACAGTACAACTCATAAATTATATCACATGAGAATCTTTACATGTTGTACACCCATATAGGTGCAACATTACATAATAAAATATAAACAACATTATGCAATGTGTGCTACACCCATTATCTCAACAAGGGGAAGAAAATAACATTGGTTCAAGTGTGATGTTAGTGAGTGGAAAGGAGTTCCTAGATGTCATGAAGCAAGGAAAACCAAGGTTATGTCTTAGTATTAAAACCAAAGGATAGTCTTGGTCTATTAGAAAGTAAGAAATAGAGTATTCCTGAGGAAGTTTAGAAAATGTGAATAAGCATAAAGACATAGTAGTAAATGAAGTACCTAACACCCTCTCTCAAAATGAGGAGATAACAAGACAAGTTCAGGAGCTATTAGATAAAGGACTAGTGAGGAAAAACCCTAGTCCATGTGCAATACCCACTATCCTTGTACTCAAGAAGAATAAAAAGTGGAGGATGTGTATTGATTCTAGGGCCATCAATAAAATTGCCATAATATACTACTCTCCCATGTTGAGGATTGAAGACTTGATGGACTATCTTGGAGTAGTCTTCTATTTTTCTAAGATTGATTTGAAGTTAGGGTACCATAAAATAAGGATCAAACCTAGAGATAGGTGGAAGACAACTTTCAAGACCAATGCAGGTCTTTATGAGTACAAGGTGATTCCATTTGAGATTCCCAATGCCTTGGTAATTTCATGCACCTCATGAATGAGATATTAGATGAATTTATTGGAAAATTTGTGGTTGTATATCTTGATGAAATTCTTTTTTTAAGGTCTAAAGAGGAACACATCAAGCATTTGGATTAGGTCTTGGAGAGACTCCACAAGGAGAAATTGACGATCAATTTGGAAAAAAATGTGAGTTCACAAAGACTAAATTTGTTTATCTTGGTTGTTTTTTTTTATATCTCTAATGGATGTTTGAAAATAGATCCTTCTAAAGTAGAAACCATTCTTAATTGGCCCACACCTAGGACAATACATGATGTTAGAAATTTTCATGGACTAGCTAGATTCTACATGAAATTCATTAGAGATCTTAGCCACATATTTGCTCCTATACTAGACACTATTAAAGGATGAATGAAGTGTAAATTTTCTTGGACGGAGAGGGCAGATCAAAGTTTTGAACTCTTGAAGAGGAAAGTGGAAAAATTACCCACTTTGAGGCTCTCCAATTTCAATCAACTCTTCACAGTAGAGTGTGATGCCAGTAAGAAGATTATTATTGCAATCCTGAGCCAAGAAGGATACTTGGTTGTATTTTTCTTAGAAAAATTAAATGAGGTTAAATAAAAGTATTCCACCTATTACTTATAGCTCTATGCCATAGTGCAAGCAGTAAAAAATGGAGACATTATTTCCTTCCCAAAGAGTCCACTATGTTCAAAGACAATCATGCTCTAAGCTTCCTAAATGGACATGAAAAACTCAATCAAAGACACATCAAGTGGGTGGAGTAATTGTAGCCCTATACTTTCATCACCAAACACAAGAAATAGAATTCAAGCAAAGTAACAAATGTCTCTCTGATAAATCCAATTGAAGAGCATGGGAATTGATTTATTCAAGGAGTTGTATAAGGAGGATGGTGACTTCAAGGAGGCCTATGAGGTTTTTTTGAATTTCACTATTACTTTCCATGTTGATTTTCCAAGTTTATGTTGCAAGAATTTTTTGTTTTCAAAGGTCACTTGTTATGCATACCTAATTGCTCCACGAGGGAGAATATTATTGGGGACAAGCATAGTGGTAACCTACATCATCACTTTGCTCTTGATAAAATATTGGAGCAGGTTACTAGGTTCTACTATTGGCCAAAGGTGTAGTAAAATGTAAGGTGGTTTGTTGAGAATTGTCCTATTTGGCCAAGGGAAAAATGATGGTCTTTCAATGTAGTCTTATACCAACCTCCCCCTATTCCCACTAGGCATTGAGAAAGTATAAGCATGGATTTTTTATTGGGATTATAATTTTTGTCATTGTTGATAGATTCAGTAAGATGACTCATTTTATATCATGTAAATGCACAAATGATGCATCACACACTATATGACTCTTTTTCAGGGAAGTTATCTAGATCAATGATTTACTTCTTAAATTTTTGACTGACACAGATTCAAAATGTATTTGGAAATTTTGAAGGACCCCATAAAAGAGGTTGGGTACTCAATTATCCTTTACATTAGCCTACCATCCTAAGACAATCAATTTGTTTGAGGTTGTAAATAAATCCTAGGGAAACCCTCTTAGAGGCCTCACCGAACAACATGGTCAAGCTCAAGGCATAGTAATAGGATGTAATAAATATGCTTACAATGATTCAGTCAATAGAAATATTGGAAAATTTCTATTTGAAATTATTTATGACCTTCGTCCTAGGGGTATCTTAGAGCTTTGAGATCTTAGTGACATGGATATGAGGAGTTCCCAAGTAGAAGACTTTGTTTCCATAATGAAGGAAATTAAAGACATGCCAAAACCATGTTAGGATTAAACTTCAAACATAAATAACAATTACATGCAAATATAAACAATATCAGAAAATAATAGATCATACAGAAGACAACAAAAGACACCAAGATTTAACATGGTTCACCCAATCCCTGGGCTACATCAACTAAACAACAAGTCCAATATTATTATGATCTAGTGATTACAACCTAATTACAATCTATAATCCCTTACAACTCAATACCACCACAAGAAGCAATTTTCGCATCACCCCTTATGAAAATGCCTAACCCTAAGTCCCTTTTATACAAGAATTTTTATCGCTTTAGGGTTACAACATGTCGATCATACGTCGGCCACAACGTCAACCACGGTCCAAATTTCTTTTTACAATACTTCCCTGATCAATCACCACAAACTAACAATCTCCCACTTGGGGATTGATCAGACTCCACACCAGACAACAATCTTCCACTTGGAGACTGATCCTGTAGCAATACCGCTACCACATGGGGCTCCCACTAGATCAAATCACCCTGGACTTTGTTGTTCTTTTATTCCTATACAATCTAGAAGACCAATCAAAGTTGAAGAGGAATTCGGCTTCTCCCTTGTCACTACCTTTGTAAACATATCTGTTGGATTGTCATCTATATGTATCTTATCTAGCTTTAACTATCTATCATCCAAAACTAATCGAATGAAATGGTACCACAACTGTATGTGTTTTGTCTTTGAATGCAGAGTTGAATTCTTTGTAAGATGAATGACACTTTGGCTATCTGTAAACAAATAATTATCCCTCTTGAGTGTGTTCCAATTCTTCCAAGAAGAATTGAAGCCATATCATCTCCTTAGCTACCTCTATAGCAGCAATATATTCTGCCTCTGTAGTGGATAAATCATTAACCTTCTGTAACCTAGAAACCCAACTCACGGTTGCCCCACCAATAGTAAATACATAACATGTAGTACTCGTCCTGGTATCAATATCCCCTACCAAATCAAAGTCAACATAGCCCTGTAAATCAGTAATAGAGCCCCCAAAGTGTAAATACTTACTGGATGTTCCTCTCAAATATCTGAGAATCCATTTGACTGCATTCCACTGCTCAATTTCTGGATGACTTGTATATTGGCTAACGACTCCCAGTACATGTGCAATATCTGGCCTTGTACATACCATAGCATACATCAAGCTTCCTACAATTAAAGCATAGGGCACTTTGGACATCTGATCCTCCTCTTCTTGTGTCTTAAGACACATCTCCTTAGTCAACTTCAAATGACCATGTAAAGGTGTGCTAATAGCTTTAGCATTCTCCATAGAGAAACATTGGAACACCTCAACATAATCAGCTTGAGATAGCATCAATTTCCTATTCTTCCTATCTCTACAAATCTTCATACCAAGGACTTGTTTTGCTGCCCCTAAATCCTTCATAGAAAATGCATGTGCTAGCTGGCATTTCAACCCCCTTAATGTGATCCATGTCAGACTCGGCTACAAGCATATCATCAACATATAAACATAAAATAATGTAGCTATCATCATCCAACCTTGTAAAATAAACACAATGATCTAAATGACACCTTCTATATCCATACTCATGCATAAAACTATCAAATTTTAGATACCATTGCCGAGGTGCTTGCTTCAAGCCATATAAACTTTTCTTCAATACGCACATTAAGTCAAATCCCTGTGGCTGAGCCATATATATCTCTTCATCAAAATCACCATGAAGGAAGGTTGTTTTAACATCAAGCTACTCCAAATACAAATCTTCAGTAGCCCCAATACTGAAAACAATGCAAATAGAAGTCATTTTAACAAAATGAGAGAATATCTCATCAAAATCAATGTCTTTTTTTTGTGCAAATCCTTTTACAACTAACCTGGCTTTAAATCTTTTCTTACCTCCATCCTCTTCTTTCAACCTATAAACCCATTTATTCTATAAAGACCTTTTACCTGCAGGCAATGTGCATAAACCTCATGTCTTATTTTTCAGCAAAGAGTCCATTTCGTCTTTCATTGCAGACTCCCACTAAATCTTAGTATCTGCCTGTACAGCTTCATCATAAAATTTAGGTTCACCAACATCTGTTAGTAAAACATAATATAAAGAGGGAGAAAATCTTTCTAGAGGTCTAATTAGCCTTGTTGACCGTCAAAAATTCACTAGTGTGTGTAGTATTTGTTGTTGCACATCATGAGGAATTGCTGGAACATCATCTTTTGGAGTATCATCTAGCACTACATAATCATCTTCTTTCTTCTCATGTTGCTGCAACAGATCTTTGTACAACACTTTCTCATTGAATATGACATCCCTACTTCTTACAATTTTATGATTTTGAAAATCCCAAAGCCTATAACCAAATTCTTTAATGCCATATCCAAAAAATACACAATTCTTTGACTTAGTTTCCAGCTTGGTTCTATTTTCAAAATCTATATGAGCAAAAGCTTCACAACCAAAGGTCTTGAGAAAATAATAACTCACCTTCTTACCAGTCCATGCTTCCTCTGGAATACAACAACCTAAAGGAGCAGAGGGATATCTATTAATCAAATATACAATAGTATTGATGACCTCCACCCTATTATTTAAGGGCAACCTTGCATGCAACCTCATGCTTCTTGCACGCTCCATTATAGTCATGTTCGTGCATTCAACCACTCCATTTTTACTACGGATTCCTTGGAATAGTTTTCTGTTTGCAAATACCATTAGTGGAGCAATAATCTTCAAATTCATGACTGCAATACTCACCACCATTATCAAATTTGAGACATTGTAATTTCTTGCCAGTCTCATTTTCAACCAAGCATTTCCATTTCTTAAAAGTTTGAAATACATCAGATTTTTGTCTAAGGAAAATAAATCCATACTTTTCTAGTTACATTATCAATAAATGTAACATAATAATGAGATCCACTAAGGGAAGGTACCTAAGCCAGTCCCATACATTTGTATGCACAAGCTCTAATTTCTCCCTTTTATTTGCTTTCCCAGTCTTCACAAAATTCACTCTCTTTTATTTTCCATACACACAACTTTCACAGAAATCCATATTAACACATTTCAGACCTAGTAAAACTTTATTTGAATGAAGTAGTTTCATACCTTTCTCACTCATGTGCCAAAGTCTATTATGCCACAACTTTGTATCAGAGTCTACAACAACTATTTGTTCTCCCTGCTCAACTACAACAATTGTTCCTGAACATTCAATTTTCTCTGAAACAATTAAAGTATAAGGAACAATATGACCTGTACAAAGATATAAGGTGCCTACTTTCACACCTTTTGCTACTACAAGGGAACCTTTTGAAACCTTCCAATTTTTATTATTAAAAGTAACTACACAACCCTCATCATCGAGTTGCCCTACTAAAATTAAATTCCTACTTAGCCTTAGAACATGTCTTACCTCATGTAGTAGCCAATGATTCCCATTCTGCAACTTAATCTTAAATTTTCCCTTTCCAACAATCTAATAGGATTCATTATCCCCCAAATAAACAAGCCCAAAATCCCCTTGAACATAATCAATAAAATAACCTCTATGAGGTGTAACATTAAATGAAGCACCAAAATCTAAAACCCATGACTCATCAACACTTTCTAAAGATAGTTCCCAAAGCATCCTATTCGGATTTGTTACTTACCACATTTGCCTCCTTGTTTCCATCTTGCTTTTCTCCTTCATTTTTGTTTCGAGTCCAACAATCTTTCTTCTTGTGCCATGATTTCCCACAGTACCAATAGTCATTTGGCCCTCTTGATTGAGACCTCCTCCCTTTTGACTCTCCTCTTGATTTCCCATGATTTCCAGAATTATTTGCTCTTTCAGTTGTTCTACCTCTGCTTTGTGTGTTCAAAGCACTTCTTGATGTAGATCCACATGATGATTTACTATGAGTTTCCTCACTCAAAATGACACCAATCACATCATCATATTTTAGGGTATTGGATCCAGAAACATAATTACTCATAGCCATTACCAAGCCATTCCAACTTTCAGGCAAAGAACACAAAATCAAGAGAGTCCTAATTTCTTCATCAAAATTAATACCCACAGAAGATAACTGACTAGTAACTGTATTAAACTCATTTAAATGATCTGCAATAGATCCACCATCTACCATTTTCATATTAAATAAATGCTTCATGAGAAATACTTTATTTGAAGCTGAGGGTTTTTCATACAATTTTGCTAGGGTTTCCATCAACTCTTCCGTCATCTTCACTTTTGTAATATTAAATGCCACTGAAGGTGCCAAGCATAATCAAATGCTTCCAAGTGCCTTTCTGTCTAAAATATCCCAGTCATTGTAGAAGTTGTGAAAGCCAACTTCACAAATCGCCAAGACCACCTGCACGCAAATAACCTGCTGAAAAGAAACCAAAGAAGGAAAGCTAAGACTTGGGGAGTCTTAATAGTGTCAGAGAAAATATATTCCAACAATGAAAAATGAAATTGTTGTACAAAAATACAATAGGAGAGCCTATTTATAAAGGCCTAGGATGCTTCTAGAATGAGCTAGAAAGAGCTAGGAGATAAGCATGACAAGTAAGCATACATCCACAAAAATGTGGATTATCCTTCATGTGGATGAGAGGATAAGTATGACAAGGTAGGTGCAAACTCCTATGTTGTCAACAAGTCAACACATAAGAGTACACTTACTCCTAGATAACAAACTAATAAATAATGCATTTAACTAAATAAACTTAAGTAAAGCATAAATAATAATAATTTACACTAACAGTCGTCATTTGACATAGATCCCTAATTCTTGGTTTTTCCTTCCAATGATTTCCATAAATCCTTCTGATAAAGATAATCTTCCATTTGCATCTTCCATAACTGAAAGTTTTGCCCATTAAACTTGTCAACCCTCAGCTTGCCCTCATCTTCCATCACTCCCACTCAACCATGAGACTCCCACTCAACCGTGAGACTTTCCTGCAGAGGATAACTGAAAAAACAACCTGGCTCTGATACCACTTGTTAGGATTAAACTTCAGATAGAAATAACAATTACATGCAAATATAAACAATATCAAAAAATAATAGATCACACAGAAAAAGAACACAAGACACCAAGATTTAACGTGGTTCACCCAATCCTTGGACTACATCCATGAAACAACAAGTCCAATATTATTACGATCTAGTGATTACAATTTGTAATCCCTTACAACTCAATACCACTACAAGAAACAATTTTTGCATCACCCCTTATGAAAACACATAACCCTAAGCCCCTTTTATACAAGAATTTTTACTGCTTTAGGGTTACAACATGTCAGCCATATTGTTAACCATACATCGGCCACAATGTTGGCCACACTCCAATTTTTTTTACAGTACTTCCTTGATCAGTCACAAACTAACAATCTCCCACTTGGGGACTGATCATACTCCACACTAAACAACAAATCACTCTTTTATAAAATGTAGAAATGTACAAAGCCAAAGAAAAACTTAAGAGGAGACATGTATAGTTTATAGTGAGCGACTTAGTCATGACCTACTTGAAGAAGGAAAGATCGCCAAAGGCTTAGCCTAAAAATTTACACATGAAGAAGATTGGTGCCTTAAGGATTGTGCACAAATTTGGTAACAATGAATATGAAATCAAAATATCTCTTGGTCTTGACATTTCTCCTATCTTTAATATTTATGTTTTGTCTCTTTTCAAGGGTCCTTCTATTGTACATGAAAATATTGTTTCTACTATTGTTGGTGATGGTAGTGATTGGGTCAATGATTTACCTCTTGGCCAGCCTTTGTCATTGGAAGGTATTCTTGACTCCAAGGCGATCAAGAAGAAAAGGAATGGAGTCTATAACAAGTACATTTTTAATTGAAATGGTTTGCCTAATTTAGAGGCTACATTGATGATACAAGTAAAATATTATCAACTATGGTACCAACTTACAGAAGTTAACAACTCAAGGGACTTGAGTTTATTATCCCGAGGAGTATGCCAGTGCAGGGTCACCTAGGATGATCCATGAGGATCCTTGATTATTATTTTTTATGATCTTTCCATGTTTTTAATAAGGCCCCATAGGTCATTTGATGTTTGTAATAAGTATCATGTGTAATGTCCTAAAGGATCCTTTTGGTCATTAAATCCTTAAAGGACCATGGTGGATCAATGGTGGTCAAACATCACAAAATTGTGGTAGTGTTTTAGGGTCCTATTAGTCATGTTGTAATGAGTTGAAGTCCTAAATTCACCATGAAGTGACAAATGCAAAAAATATAAAAAGTTGCCAACGTTGCTTTGTAACTTTGAAAACTTCTTGAATAAGTTGTGACCAATGCCTAGAAAGTTGAAAAAAATAATTTTATATAGTTGGCCAATGTTTATGAGGGTTTTATTGTCCTCATGAATGATATTAGATCTAATGAGGAAGTTTTGAACAAAAAGGAAGGTTTATTCTCTACCGAGACATTGATTTTTCCTACTAAACTTGTTATGTTTTGTGATTGTACGCACGCGTACGAATTGGGAACTATGATCCAAGTTCATGTTTTTTTAGTATGGTGAATTAGCTTCCCTTTGCAAGTGGATTGAAGTCATTTTCTGCATTCATTGGGAAGATTCATCAAATAAATCCAAACTAGGTCTGGAAATCTAGAAACTCTAAGTTGTTGGATTCAAAAGGTGATATCCCAAATCCTTGGGGAATATTAGGATCCCATGATTTATACATGTTTCAATTGGTTTGGGAGAATTTGGAAAAAAATTGGCTATGATGCCCTAGGCTTAACATGTTAATGTGACAATCCATATAAGTAAGAGGATTTAATTGTAGATAGGACAATGCGGAGTGTGAGTGTGAACCATTGATGATTTTGGAGTCCTTAGTTACAAAAAAACCTAAAAACATATTCCCTTTGTCATACTAAGCTGATTGGTGAAGATTTTTGTGTTAGCCCCAATTGATAGTGGGAGATTATTAGTTGTTGATGTTATGGATGTATGTGACAAAACCACACCCGTTGTCATATTGTCATTGATGTCAAAGTCTTAGTTGGCTAGACATTATGCTAGTTCTAAGGATAATACCATATCATTAGATTGATGAAGAGGATTTGGAGAAAGCATGATAAATATAGAAATGATATGTAAGGTATTCAATGGGTACCTAAATGAGCTCGAAAATGATAACGTAATATTGGTTTGATTGTTTTATAATCATAATTATTGTTAAGAAGTATTGAAGATCATTAGCTTAACCGAGTCACAAGGTTAATGAAGGGAGACTGTATTCACTGAGTGATTACATTATTTCTCGGGTGATTGGTAAAGGAAGAAGAACACAGTGTTGCCCAAGCGAGTCAATATTAATCGTGTTATATGTTTCCTGAGTAAATGTAATATTTACTAAGTGACAGCTAGATGAACAAGTTTGGAAAATTGGAATCTAAGGCCAACTTTGGATGGAAATATGAAAAGATCAAGAAGGTCTAATGCGAGAGTCAAAGTTTGTTACAAGATCTACAACTGAGAAAATCAAAGAAGGATTTGATGAAGGATATTGAAGAATGATAAGGATGGACATAAAGTTCTATGTAAAGTTATATTGTCTATGTGTCTAAATTCATTGTATGAAGGAATTTTTTGTAAACCTAAGATCGACGATTCTGGTTAAGTGACAAGAGATGGAAGGATTTGGAAGCATTGAGAAATATATTTAAGGAGGAGAGCAGGACAATGTTAGGTTTCTAGTTCAAATTTGTTGATGAGTGATGTTATTGAGTTTGTTATTGATCAAGAGGAGATCAATGTGGGAAGAAGAAGAAAGAAAAAGGACATTGTTGAGCTAGGTGAACATATCAGTGAAAGGATAAAGAGAAGGAGTTATACAACCAAGTCAAAGAATAGAGTGAAGGAAGATCCAAGATAGAGACTAGACAAAGAAAGAACAAGAATAGAGATATGAGCAAGCAAAGGTAGTTGCTATTCTTAAAAGATCACTTTATATTGTTATTGTTTAGCCATTATAGCATAAAATACAATAAATCCTAACAAGTCTATGAAGAAGTATGTGAAATCATATATGGTAACATCGATTAGTGGTGTTTGTAAGTCCTTTAAATTAAGCCACTCTTTTTAGTCAAGGACAAAAAGTGATAAAGTCTAGATGATCTTTTAGTGAAATCCTCTAACAAGGTCACTCTAACAAAGTGTATGTAATATTTAACAAGGTTGTCTTCTAACAAAGATTACTTTAGAAGAGTGAAAATTTTGGGTTGCTGGTCCTGGGTGGTTTTCCCCTTAATAGAGTTTCCACATTAAAATCTTGGTGTCAAATTATGTGAATGTTATTTGTGTTGTAAATTGTTTTACACGTTTTACAATTTACTGCAACTCGATAATAACTAAGATATCACTAGGTAATTACTAGAAATTTAGCAACAATCGGTAATGCAAGGAACAATTTAATAACAATTTTGTAAAGAAGTGAATGATTGGATTAAGTATTGAGTTAGATTTGTATACCGAGTACTTGAAGTTATTGTTGTTGATGTTTATGATGCTTTGACGGTATTGAAATGTTTAAAGGGAATGTGAGATAACTGGACATAATCGATTCACCCCCCTCTTACATTTTGTACAAACCCTCATGCTTTAATCATATTAGGCCTAATTGGCACAATTGTGGTTGATTGAGTCATATTCAATACTAAAATCCCATTTTGTGATATTCCATAGAAGTCCCAAAAGGGTGTTCAAAATAAAATAAAATTGGGGCCTTATTCATATGGTTTGGAAGATAAGGTCCAAAAGGTTAGATTGGAGGGCTAATTCTAGTAGGTCTCCTAATGATGTATGGAGAATTTGAGGGTATCCCTACTGGAGGTAATCTGGATGCCTACAAATAAGCACACAATATAAACACAATAACAATGCAAGATATGATACCAATTCTCAACACTTGATTCATAAAATAATTCTTTACATGTAATATGCCTAGCTATAAGGCCTTCCGAGTTATGGCCAAATACAAAAAGCAATTACAAAAACAATTATGCAAGATCCAACTCAATCCTAATCCTAGCTAGTCTAGATCCACACTCTGGTAGAAAATCCCAAGGAAATCCCAACTTGTGCTCACAAGCCCACCAAGCAATCTCCTGGTTTTCCAAGCCTCAGCTACTAGCCCTTCTCAAAATATGTTTCTACATATCATCCTCTTCTCCAAGCTGGATGACTATGACTTAAAACTCCACAAAAACCCCCTACTTATAGCCAAATAAGCCACAAGTCAACCTATTCCATTACAAATTGAAATAAACCCTTACATTAAATATTTCCAGAAGCCAGAAGTCAGCTACAACACTCGTTAACTACCCACAACCCAAATTAAATGCCAATAGTCGGCTCACAGACAACTCAGGCACCATAAAGACCAAGACCAAACCGAGTGTCAGAAACCACCATCGAGCATTAACATTCCACCAAGCATATCTGAGCTCCTATAACGCCTCGCCAGGGAACCCAAAAGAAATTAACCTAAAGTTTCACTAAGTTTGTCATACAATTTTTTTTTGAAAGATAATAATAACAAGAGATAAAATATAGCGGAATCATTAACTCACATACATAAAAACCATCATAAAATAGATTACATCTCTTAAGGGTCCCATGACATCGAATCACATTTAAGTTTAATTAAATACTAAATTTGATGTATAACAAATCCACCATCAAAGAATAACTACAAGTATGAATC